>JACDJE010000026.1:1248596-1413147 GCA_016647715.1 Pavo muticus | reverse complement strand
AGAAGAAATGCATACAAAAGACGCTGTTATCTCATCGCATTTGTTGTCGGTACAATATATTTCGTTTCACTCAGGTTGGTTTCACCTCTGTTAATCCGTTTCCGACGCCGCCGGTTCTGCTCAGCGCCACGTAACGAACGCGGTCCGTGCGGACCTCTGTAGATCCCGTTCCCGAGGAGGGCAGCCCGGTGGAAGCGCTACCGCAGTGCGTCTTTCCGAGTTCTGTCGAGTTCCCTCAGGTAATAAAATCGAGGAAAGCGCAGCGACTTCGCCACGTGTTCCACGCAGGGAATGGGGACGATTCGCAGCTCCGGGCGCTCCGCTCCCGCACGGCTCCCGTGGGCCGGGGAGGGCGGAGGGGAACGCGGCGGAGGGCGGCCCCGAGGAGCGGGCACGGAGCCCGGCGGGACGGGAAGGAGACCGCTACGGAGCGATGCGAGGAGCAGCCGCCCCACGCGGCTCCCTTCTCCCCTCTCCCCGCTCCGCGCGGCCGCGCAGCGTCTGCGGGACGGGATGGAGCTGAAGGGCGGCAGAGGGGAAGGGCTGTGCGGGCTCAGCAGCGCGGATCGCTCGGGCGTTGTGTGCTGATAACGGGCTGCGAGTGATGGATTCGATGCCGGCTAAACCGGCTTGCTTCAAACGAAACGAAGGTGCTGCTAATGATCGAGTCAATAAAAGTAACGGTGGTGTCGATTGATCCGTGAATAAAGAAGTTAATTAATATGTTGCGAGGAGCTCTCATCGCAGCTGAAGGTGCTCCCCACAAACCCACCGCCGTCACCTGAACCCACCCCAGGCATTGCTGGGTTTCAAACCCTTCCAGCACGCTCCGATCTTGGCACGTCTGTCTGCAGGATGAGTGCAATAAGCCATGAAAAACATCCTTCGTTGTAACAGAGAGAGATGCCGGGCGGTGTGATGGAACGGTGTGCTTTTCAGTGCAGCTCTGATTGAAATAAAGTACTCTTAATGGGATATATGTGGATGGGAGCACGGACATTCCTGGTTCCTTGGGATACCCCGTAGGTCTGTGGCCTGCAGAAGTTGGCCAGGGCTCTCCTGTTTCTATCTTATTTGTCAGAGTCTGAACTCATATATATATATATATGTATAAAAATGCAGGTTCCGTGCAATTTACTTACAGATCCTTCATGACTCAGCCAGTACACATGCAAGAAATGCTTTCTGTAGATAACATTTTAGCAGACGATTGAGGTGGGGATGCTCTGGCAGGAGAGGAGCTCAGGGATGAGCTCTTGCAGGTGGCACAGACACCTGTCCTGTCCTTGCAGCACCAGCAGGCCGGTCCTGCTCCATGGAGCAGCAGTCTGCGTGCTGCGGTGATGCTGCAGGGTGATGGCAGGCAGGTGGGACTCAGACCCCACAGCCTCTGACGCACTCAGAAGGAGAAAGAAAGCAAAGAGGAAGGAAACAATTTTTTAATTTACTTTATTAACATGGTTTTTTTTCCAAGTGCACCAAACTAAACACAGAGTATAAGATGGAGATGTGTAATCTGGTGCCTGATCAGCTCAGTGCTGCCCTGCAGTCCAGCTGCAGCTGAGTGCTTCAGGAGTAAGCGCTGTGCTCTGTGTGTAGACTCCCAGTATGCACTGATCCCTGTCCAGCTCTGGCTGTCCCCGTCTCGTCTGTCCTTTCATTGTCATTTCTTGCTGTTCCTGAGCTTTGTCTTTGCTGCAAAGTAACAACAGGTGAAAGCGCACCTCGAGTGCCCCTGAATATTAAAAACCACAAGTGATCTGCATTCTGTTGTGCTACAAAGTTCTGAAGGGAGCTGGAAAAGCTGCTCTCATTCTCAGCCTTTCCAGCATTTAAGCTGCGGCCACCCTGGGTTTGTTGGAGGGCCTAATAAGTGTGCTCAGAAATGTGGGTTGTCACTGCTCACAGCCCTGCTGCGTGGCCAAGTCCTCCCTCCAGATGTTCCTTAGGCAATTAAGTTGGTGTGAATGAAGAATTCTGACCGTTGCCTACAGCACGGATCCTACTACTCCGGCTGCACGTTGTTTAAGGCTTTCACTTTTAGGATGCATTTCCCTGCTTTGTCCATCGCTGCTCATTGGATAGCAGGTCAATTTCTGGAGGAGAAATGAGCAGAGCCCCCCGGTGCCGACTGTCTTTTCTCAGCGCTGCACGGTGTGCCTCCCTTTGTCAGAGCACAGCAGTGAGCACAGCGAGCCCACAGCCAGCGGGAGGCTGCTCCCAGCTGCAGGCACGCAGCAACCGGGGTCTGCTCAGCGCTCCCACGCTCTGCACATACAGTGCTGCATCGACACACAGCCCTTATTTGGGGTTGCAGGAGGCTGCCACTTTTCCAGCAGATGTGTTTTAAACGTAACTTTTCTCGGAGGGGAGGGAAGCTGGAAGAATGAGAGAGGGAGAGCTGCTGCTGTGCTCTGGCAGCTGGCGATGTGCAGCACACCCTGCCTGCTGCTGTGCTTGCAGCGAGGAGAAGTGCTGCCGTCCTTCTTTCTGTTGCTCTGCCCCACACTGCTCACTGATTCTAGAAAAATGGAACAGGTTGCCCAAGGAGGCTGTGGATGCCCCATCCCTGCAGGCATTCAAGGCCAGGCTGGATGTGGCTCTGGGCAGTCTGGGCTGTTGGTTGGTGACCCTGCACATAGCAGGGGGTTGGAACTAGATGAGCATTGTGGTCCTTTTCAACCCAGGCCATTCTATGGTTCTATGATTTCTATGATCTGCCTCTGGAAACAAACAAGACCACCTGTTCTGTGTTAATTATAAAAAATAGAAAAACACGGGTCCAAATGAGACCTGCCTCATATTTGCAGGCTTATCCATGTAGCTCTTCTCTGTGTTCAACTTTCAAATGCTGCACCTACGAAAGATACGTTTGAGAAAACCTCCTTCATGAAGGTTTTAAGGCCTTTGCACATCGGACATGCAGTTCATTAAATATCCCCTCTGTAGGCACTAATGGTCTCATTTAACATGGAAAACCAACCCATGTTGAAACGTGGAGGTACAAAATGCACCCACCTGCAAAGCACAAAGCACTGGACCTTAGCAGCAGCTGCAGCTGTCCTGAAAGCACTGAGGACACAGATCTGTGGCTGGTAACACAGTGCCAGGACACTGCGGACTATTATGAACCTCTTCCTCAAGTTAATTAACAAAAAAAGACGACAGTTTGATTAATGCAGCAAGACACTCCAGCGGCACCACAGCTCAAGCTGTGCTACAGGTTGGTCTCTGCACCTTCACGTGCAGTTCCCATGAGGATGCAGGAACCCGGCTCAGCACCACCCGCTCCATCAGTGACCATGGGCTGCAGCCGTGCCTGCCCTCCCCTCCTGCTGCTCTGCCCTTTGGAAGCACCCCTGATGCTGCACCTTCTGCAGTGGGCAGCAAGAAGGCAGCTGTGTGCTGCGGCCACACGCTGCAGCAGGAGGTGCACAATTCAGCACACGCACACAGCAGCCACTGCTGCCCTAGGAGCAGCACAGCCCTGCTGCATTTGCTATTCCTCCACTAGGAGAAGGTCTGGCCACTCAGCAATGGTGATAACACCAGAAGCAGTGCACTCTCACCCATATTAGAAAGAGCTATTTGTCAAACCAGCACCCTGCTGTGCAGCCCTGTGAGAGCACACCTGGGTCTGCAGTGAGCTGAGCTGGACTGTGCACCATCCTGCAGCACTGTGCTGGTGTTGGTGACAGCAACAGCACTCAAGGACTGCTGCGTTGTGCCTGCAGTGAGTATTTAGCCAGTGGAAACCTGACTAGGGGCCACTGAGATAGAATCGTAGAATCATAGAACGGCCTGGGTTGAAAAGGACCACATTGCTCATCCAGTTCCAACCCCCTGCTATGTGCAGGGTCGCCAACCAGCAGACCAGGCTGCCCAGAGCCACATCCGGCCTGGCCTTGAATGCCTGCAGGAATGGGGCATCCACAGCCTCCTTGGGCAATAGGAGATAGGACGTGCTGGAAATTCAGATACTGCCCGTTACCAAAGAGCTGCAAATGCTCAGAACACGCCTGACGCCGTTCCTCTGCTTCGTGTGGATCCGTTATTCATCAGGCAGGTTCTCTTCCGTGAAGTATTTGGATTTGGAAGTGTTTTGCCATGTGGTAATCTTTAAGAAGAAGGTAAACATACTCTTTTTTTTTTTTTTCTTTAAGAAAATGTAAATAAAGTATTCCCCAAAATATCCTTTGGAGGTTAAATGCGGGACAATGGAAACCACATGGAAAGGCTGCAGCCGTTCCCGTGCGGGCTGTGCTGCCCTGGCTCTGATGGCTGCAGCAGGAGCTGTGCTCGGGTGAGGAGCACAGCACACAGCCTGTGAGAAAGAGAAAACCATGGGAAATGAGTTACCTGGCTCTGATACACCTCCCATTTCTGTTTTGGATTATCTTAATCACCTCAACAGCTGTAAATTTAACTCAGTGCCGTCACTGTAGCATTTGTCCTTGCTATGGAAAGGGATACTGACCAATATGCATGGCTCCTGGCCATTTGGGGGGGATTTTCCTTCCTGCAGGTGGGATTTGGGTTGTTCTCATGCTGGCTCACCTGGGCACACCGGGGTTGGGATTCCACACTCTGCATCCCACACAGCTCTGACCCTCAGTGGCTGCAGCCCTGCTTCACACAGCTGACAAACAGCTTTGTAAAATGGAGCAGATGAAGATGCAGACAGAAGTAATCAGCTTAATTACAGAAATTGTTTACAGTGCTTCCCTACTTAGGCAAAGCATTTTGTATGAATCTCAAAAGTAATTTAACCACAGTAATATTTCTGAACTAAAGTTAAACATTTGCAATTCTTACATTATTCTATATTCAGATGCGATTCGTTTAGATTAATTTCTAATGGACTCATTTACTTGCAATCAAGGACTCGTTTCCCTGGGCTGTGAGTGCTCTCTCGGAGCTCTCTTTCAGAACATCTGCACGGAGACTCCTCTGTTAAACAATGGGAGGGCAGAATGCACAGAGCATCAGCTCCTCAGAAAGATGAATGAAGCCTTCTGCTAGAAACTGAACGTACGTGCTTCAAAACAATTCTTATTAGCCAAGGTACACCCAAGGTCGGCCTGAGTTATGGGTGATGCATCCCCCTGAGCCGTTTGTCTTTATGGCATTTTTGAGTGTGAATGCATGTAAGAATTTGCAAGCTTTTGCATCAGTTTTATGAGCGTCCCACTTCGTTTCCAGAGAAATAAAAACTAACCTTGGCCAGGAGCTGCGTTTGGGTGTAAGAGTTTCCTGTAACAGTTTGCTGTGTGCTCGTGCTCTCAGTTGGTCGTTGTCAGCATGGGGGAACGTGGTGGCTCAGTGTACCTCAGTGCTGCCAATGAGGAAATGGTACATTTGGTCCCATCTGATTTCAGGGAGCTGGGAGCAATAGCTTGCAGATACGTGGATGAACGTGAGGGGTTCAGGAACGCAGAGAGAGATAATAACTGGAGCAGAAAGAGGAGTTTCAGTTTTGCTATCGGTAACCATAAGTGCCCCCCCTGTTTAAAAAACCTGGTGCTTTCATCTCTTAACAGGTACAAAGAAGAGTCATAATTCCTATAAGGAAGGGAATTTACCAAAGCTTGAAGAAACTTTAAAGAAATTTGTGAAGCTTCAGCCTGTATTGGGCTCCTCTCGCTGTGCTGCACTTGGGTCCATTTGGTTTGGGAGAGCCAGCTTCTACTCAACATGGATTTCCCAAGTTCCCAATAAAGATAAGTAAAGATGAAAATCCACACGTATTATCCTCCAAGTTGCTCTGCTATCACTGTGCCCACGCTGGGGTCAGCCTATGGAGTTCTGCAGCCATGAGGTCAGTTTGTTGTGCAAATAAAGGGGTGCAGATGTGGCCTCGAAGCAGCGCTCCGCAGCCCCGAATCTGCTTTGAGGAGGCTGGGAGGAAGGGCACAGGCCAAGAGTGCTGCAAGATGGAAATGGAAAATTTCAGGTTTGTCCCAGAAGAAATGCATTCCTCACAAATCACATTTTTCCTTGATTCCTTCTGTACGGCTATTGAGCAAGCACAACCTTGTTTAGCTTAAAAGATCTGAGGAAATTATAGCCTAGGGCTCTTGTCTGGTGTCTGAGTGCTGCTCTTGTCACTGAAGTCCTGGGGAATGGTTGAAGACCAAATGCCCACTGCTGCTCTCTGACTCGGTGCTGCAGTTTGCCCCGGGACACGCAGGAAGGCATCAGGTGTGGGCAGGCTTTAGAAGAGGCTGGAATTAAACGTGCACGACTTCTGAAGGCAGCTGCGGCTCCTGCAGGGAAGCAACAAGCTTGGTGGGTCGCTTATAGTCAAGTGGTCACAAGTGCTACTGTGGCAAGTGTTGGATCTCTGTGAAATCAGACGCAGAAATAAATGGAAAACAACTCTTCGAAGCAAACTGCCACCGGCCTCCGAAGTACAACTTTCATGCAACAGTGAAAAGAATTAATTCTCTAAAGCAATCCCATACTTCGGAGCCTGTGTGTGCTTTGTGCAGAAATAATAACACGTAGCCAAGTGGTAGTGAAGCAGGAGAGTGGAAGAGGATACTAACAGTTAGGCCCTTGTAATTTCTCGTGCACATTTGTGCTCCTGCAGGAAGAGCAGCATCACAGTGATAACCAGGAAATTCAATTTCCCTATTTCCATTAATCCATCATCCATTAATGGCCACTGTCTCCACGCTCCCTAGCAGTGGGGAAACCCAAATGTCTCCAGGGCTGCTGGAGGCTCCTTGCTGCTGGGAGCTGAGGGAGCAGTGCCTTGGAGGAAACCACCTAGTTTGGGAGCAATAAAACTCTCAACGACTGCAGCACTGCAGTTGGGTGTACAAGGCTGAGAGGTAATGGCCTTAGACAAGAGGAAATGACCTCAGGTTGTGCCAGGGGAGGTTTGGGTTGGATATTAGGAAACACGAGTGGTCAGGCATTGGCACAGTCTGTCCAGGGAGCGGTGGAGTCACTGTCCTCGGAGGTGTTCCAGAACCATGGAGATGTGGCACTGAGGGACGTGGTCAGTGGGCATGGTGAGGGTTGAGTCGGGCTTTGTGATCCAAGAGGTCTTTTCCAACCTTGATGATTCTGTGGTTTTACAATCTGGCCTCGTATCCAAACTGAATCCAGATTATCTCATGTTCTGAAGACCCCACTGGCTGGGATCTTGATAGATTTGATGTAAAGATAACAGTATTTAATAAAGTATCTCTAGTTTGAAATACTAGTTTGATATCAGAGAGAGAAATGGCTGAGTACTCTGGTTAAATTTCTATGATCACTTTTATAAACGTTTGTAATAGGATTTATTGTTTGGACTCAAACAAATCGGGCTGTCAGATAAAAAAACCCAACATCTTCATACAGAGAGCCATTGTGTGGCTGATTTCAGCTGATGTTATTTTTATGATCCAACAAGCACAAAGCAAATTATTGACAGTTTTTTTCCTGCAATATTAGGTTGATCTTTAAAACATGCACTTTGGAGGTTGTTTGTCTTTTCCTGTGTCTGCTGTCTGCAAAAGCCCTAGCACACATGGAGATCTGTGGGAATACTGACCACAGCAGCATATTTTATTTGTCGAAAATCAGTTTTGAGCTGTAATAAAGAATATTCGCTGTGGCAGCCTGTTTCTTCTGAAACTGTTCTGTACCTGCCCCAATGGCCAAAGAAAAATGTCTTAAGACTTAAATGCACAATTGTACTGTCCTAAGCATGGACTACCAAATTCGTACATTGAACTGACTGTGAACTTCTAGATTAAAACTGAACTCTGATTAATTTATAGTAACGAAGAAACAAAAGGAGAACTGTGAGCTGCGCCAATGTCTGGTGAAAGGAGAGCAGATGCCCTGGTGTGTCAATAAGCTTGTGCACATCCAGAGAGATGGGGTGGGAACGGCCCTGGTGTGGGGTGAGGATCCCCGTGCTCAGGGACAGACAGGGCAAGAAGGGAAGCCTACAGTGATAACATCATGGAAACCTCCTTCCTAAGCAGCCTTCTTGGAGATATCCATGCTATGTGATGGACTACGAGTCCACACTTGGGCCCTCGAGCAGATCTGCCAAATATAACATCATGGGGGACGTGGTGGGGTGATGGGCTTCGATAGACAGACATGTGGGTGTGAAGGAGATGGGCAGGAACTGAAGGAACAAACAAAAAGCAATCAGTGACCAAGTTGGGTGCATCCCACTGCTTGTATCCCTTGGCAGACCCTTAACTTTCTGAAGATACTCTTCTTATATCTGTCTGACTGAGCCGTTTCCCAACCTGTGCTGGTTTTTCCCAGTGATGCAGCACTGTTTATGCCCTATTTTGTTGAGTGTGCAGCTGGCAGCCTAGCCAGCATGACTCAGACTGTGGTAACTCATGGATGCAGGTTAATTTGTGCCGGCTGAACTCTTCCAGCAGTGCTAAACTGGAAGCATCAGCGGACGGGTCTGCCTCCCCCGGGCTCCATCACTGCATCTTCCATCATCCCCAGCCTCCACAAAAAGGAACAATGACCAAATATACATTAAAAGTAGGAAAACATTAAAAGCACACACCAACCTGGACGGCCTTTATTAGCTGCCAATATTTGGTACCCGCTTTTTATTTCTTTACCTTATTGCAATGAAGGTGATGTAGGAGAAACAAATGGTGGAAATGGAAAAGGGTTACTCACACAGAACACGTTCTTTAAAAAATGGTCTTCCCAACCTCTTTAATTTTTTTTGTTGTTGCTTCTAATTTTTTTAATATATACCCGTCACTCCTAATTATTTTAGGTACAACCAGACACTTTTTTTTCTGATTTAGAACAGATTTTAAGCAGTTATAAATGTAATTTTCTCTTAGCAAACTTAATGAGTCCCTAAAGTGGCTCCAGATGCCAGACAAGTACATATGTAACATTCCTACCGGAGGATAACTTTTGATATTTAATCAAAAGAAACAAGTTTAACAAACAACACACTAACACATGAAAAGATAACGTGGTGAGAAAATAAAACAGGACCATAAAATCCAGGTGAAACTTTTCCAAGGTGCTACCAACCAACAGTGAGACTCTAACAGCAAAGTGAAGAAGAACGAAATAGCTGATCTGAGGAGAAGGCCATAATGGGAGGTAGGGGGAATGGAAGGGAATAAAACCAGCTAACAGATAAATGGGAGCTTAACATGCAAAGAAGGAAATCAAAAGAAGTATCAAAAAAGGATGCTTTGGATGAGACAGGAATAATAAACTGAGCTGTGTGAGAAAAAGTGCCAGAAATACCACGAGATACAAGGCTCTACAGAAAGCAAAACATTGAAAATACGCAGGAGAAAAGAGAAAGCTCGAAAATCCTCATTTTGTGTTAATCGTGGTCCCCTTCAAATGACACATTTCTATGCTGGAAAACCCCTGTAATTAGATTATTGTTTACAGCGGGTTATTACTCAACTCTTTCCTATTTAGGCTGTCTGCATTTGATCCAATTCTGCCAAAGCTCCCAGCGAAGCCTCTGAGTTGTTACCTGCGAATAAAGGCATGGTGCTGTGAATGCATTTGGAACAGAAATTCTCATTATAACACCATTTTTCCTAAAGGCCTTGCGTGATAGAAGTCTGATTAAGCAAAGCTCGGGCTGCAGCTCCGCAACCAGAGGCCGATAACGCCGTATTGACTTTCACCTGGAGAGGATTCTGTGACCTTGAGCAGCTCAGGCATTGCCGTACGATCACCACGAATTCCACCCTCAGTGCAAAGTCAGGAGCTACAAATAACACAACCAACTGCTTACAGCCCAAACATTAATACGCAATGATAAAGCCTGACTCGGCTGTGCAGGTTGTTGGCAATCCTTTGCCAGCACAGAAGAGCAAATTCCTGCACTTTTGTGGCAAAAAAAAAAAGAAGCATTGAAAAGTCACCAAGAAAAAGAAAGAACTGCAAAACTATAGCAAACAAGCAAGTGGAAAACACTGCATGTAGATATTGTTACAGGAGAGAACGATTTTATTATCACGTGTCTCGAACAACCCGGTTACCACATTCTTCATGTTACGGCACTATTGTGTTGGGTGCTCAAATCTGATCTGAACTCACTTTTAAATGTTCTTCCCTTTGCTCCAGGGTTTCAAACTGTGCCAAAGTGCTGTTTATTTTACCACCCTCTTGGCTTCCAATGTTTTATTTCACTGCTCTGCAATTATAATGGGCTGCTAATGGAGCGCCTCATTGATAAACTTCCTCGTTAAGAAGAACCCAGAACAAAAAATGATGCTGGTTCTTTAAAAGTTTATCCCTGTGGCACCGTCGTGTAAGCATACATATGGGACAGTAAAAATGGAAGACGACACATTAAATGACATTATTATAAAATGCAATACTCTTGGAATGATCCCTTATTAAATTAGGCTCTATGATCTGAGATGAATTTCCCCGATCCCTAATCCATCACTAGAGAAATATTAAAAGATAGGTCTCAACTGGTATTAGAATCGCACTCAGTCTCTACTTTCATTATTTTGAATTAGGGTGCTACTGGGGGGAAGCCTCTTAATGAGAATTAGAGTGATTCACTGGCCTTCTTTTGGATTTTGACAAGTAAAATATTAACTCTTCAGTCACAGCTGTCGGAATTAAAATACTTGGCAGCCACAGATGCACAAATTAAATTGGCCTTTATGTTTCCATATTGCTGACCTCCTTAGAGGCAAAAACATCAAACTCAACAATAACAGAAAACCCACAGCGTGTCATTTCTTGGAAGAAAATGTATTTATTGAAGTTTTGCTGTTTGTTTCAGTTTTAAACACGTAATTGAGCAAAGACAGACCGTTTTTACAAAGGGCTATTATTTAAATTTTGCATTCTGTGGAACTTCAGCTGCAGATCAGTTGCTCCGAACCATTAATCAGGCAATAAAATAATAAATGAAGTTATTTCAGGGATTTCTTAACTGTTGGAACTGATATAAATCAGATTTGATGCGGTGCATCGGTGAGAGCACCTTAATGGCGCTGACTGGCATTTTTAGGGTTGTTTTCTGAAAACAATAGGCTCTCCTTCTTAGAAACAGGATGTGAGAGTGCATGATTATTGCAGGAGCACCAGATATTTTATTAACAGGTCTCCGGTTTGTAACAACAGGAGCGGTTAAGTCTAACGGCGTCAAGAAAGCGTCCATCCTGATCTTTTCCCCTCCTTTTTAATTTACTGCTTTTGTAATGGCGGTGGAATTTCAATTAGTCTTAATTGAGTGTGTCTCAATTAAGCGTATTTCAATTATAATAAATGTTTCCAAAGCAGAACTTGCAGCACGGGCAAAATCTCATGCAAGGAAGTGCTGCGCAGTGGCATTTGTAATGCTGTCCCATGGTAAGTGCCCCATAGGGCCCCGACTGCCCTCCCCTCAGGCTCCCAGCACTGCACCAACTCCTCTCACATCCCAACTGTTGAGCCCGATGTTGATGAATGCATCCATCACATGATGAGCTCCCAGGATGCGTGGCAGGGTGTCATGGGGGCCATGGCTTTGGGACCTCCCATTGCCGGGATACCCGGCGGAGAATATGGGTTGTGGGAGCACATGTGCTCTGGGAGTAGCACAGAAAGTGATTACAAACCATATTCTGCACATCATTTCTCTCCATATTTATTGTTTGGTTGTTTGGTTTTTTTTTTTTTGCCTTCTGAAGTGGCGTATTTTAAATGAAGGAATAGTTGCCTACCTAATTCCTTTTTCATTTTTTGCTTATAGATAAAAAAAACGATGTCTCACAAACGTCCCCAGAGACACTGCGACACGCTCAGTGCAGATGGCTGGAGGTGGCCCTGGCGGGCCCAAGGTGGTCGGCCACCCCATGTATCCCTGCTCCCTCCTTCCACCCGTGGTCCCCGCAACATGCCGGGACTGCCGCGTTATGCAGAGGGGCTGCGGGCTCCGCCTGTGAATTAGTTGTGCACAGAAGCACTTAATACATCTCCCCCAGAATTAAATGTGTGCGGAGAGCTGCCGTAGGGCACGCCGCGAGGCGCTTTAATTTCTTTTTTAGAAGGCATTAGCAGAACTCGATAAAGGGTCAAGTAATTTCATCCAAGTTGCCACTAGTTAGTTAAGAGAAAGCGACAGGCCGGCAGGCTGGCACTGTTACATCGCCACAAATATATTTTATACAGCGGGAGCTTAAAATTTCTTTCTTTTTTTACTTTTTAAAAAGAGCGATTGCCCGAGCAACGCTTCTCAGCTCCAAAAGATGACCTCCTCGGTAGCTAAACAGGGCGTTTTGATTAATATTCGCCATCGGGCGCTTGGGCTGAGCCCCGAAATGAGATGGTTACTTCTTGGACAGGAGTGACTTTGGTGTGCGAGCGCGGCTCCCGGCGGCACGGCTGCAATCCCAGCGAATGGAGAGCGGACAGTGAGCCCACGGGGAGCGCTGGCAATCATGGCGGAAACAATGTTTACATCGATCATCTGTCACGGTGATTTATGGCTTCATTTTGCTGTAATGGAGAATTAGTGGAAAGATTATCAGGGACTCAACACTTTGGCTTGTTACCCATGTCCAGACGAGCAATTTGTCTCCCTGAAGCAGTGAAATACTTGTGACAGCTCCAACACTTGCCCTAATTCAATCAAGAGAAAATGTTGGAATTAATTTGTTACAAGAAAATTTAAATATGTTCAGCAAACAGTAACCGCAGAGCAGAAGGCTGATTTATTGTGCTCGGCAAGATATCGATCCGCTTCGATCTGGCCCGTGTTGAGGTTTTAATGTGTAATAATTTCCAATTTAAAGCTCCTTTTCAAGATCACGGGTTTAAAGAGAGGGCAGGCTAGGTCTCAAGACCTGATTAGGAGCCTGTTGCAATGGCTTTGTCAAAAGCCTGTTTGAATGTAAATTCATAGTTATCTTTTGCACTATCTTTAATATTCTTGACATGGATTTTATTGTGTGTCAAACCTCAGGCCAGCTGCCTGCCACAACCGTTAATGAAACATCTTAGGAAATAAATCTCAGTCTTTATACAATATTTTAAAAAATCTGAAACATTAGATGTCAGCGAGGAAGGTTTAACAGCATCTCTTTTTTCTCCCCGCACAGTAAACCATCAGAGATATAGCAGTTTTACAGCTTGTCTACACAATTAGATTGAATTATTGTGTAAATACTATAATGCCATAAGCTTAAATTCCAAAGTCTGCACAAACGTTTTAGGGACGTGTACAAATCTGTTATCTTCACTGACGGTGTGACAGTTTATTCTACCATACCTATATACAATTTTAAGGCTCCCATTATTAAAAGGCTCTTCCCTGATGCCAGTAGGAAACACCTTCCTCCACTCAAGAAGGTGTTTGGGCCATCAGAAACTTGGAAATGAGAATTTGAGCCCAGAGAGCTGCCAGCTCATCCATGGCGCTGGGTGTCATTGCACCAGGCTGAGCACCGTGCCAGCGGGACCACGGCAAAACACCACGCAATGGGAAGTGCTCGACCAGCCCTGCAACCCCAGTTCTGATGATTGATTTAAAGGGAAATCCTGACCTCCAGTCCTGGAAAGCTTGTGTCACAGCCTCCTGGGCAGCTCCTGGTGCCAGTTTTCTCTTCCATTTTTAGAGCATGGGTGACTCACGTAATTAGAGAGCAATCTTGCTCAACCCAATCAATAAAGAGTCATCACCCACCGTTGGAGGCAGTCATACAAAAGTATTTGCTTGCTCATTAGTAGAGCTCAGGCATCAGTTTACTTCAGCTAGCCTCAGTTTTGCTGCCTTATTCTTAGGAAAAAAAACTCTGAAAAATAAGCTCTCTGTGTTACAACAGAAACTTTCATTCTGACAGCACTGAGGAAGTTGAGCTGAGGCCTTGGAGTCATCCATGAGATGCATCACTCAGTTGTGTCACTCTCCTTCCTTGGCCTCCTGAACAGAAGGGCCATCTTTCACAGCCATCTGCTGTGTCCTCTGCCACCACGTTCCTCAGCAGAAGACACCATCTCTCAAGAAGTCAAAGGGCTGTGCTGACATCTCTCCTGATGCCTTCAACCCAAGGATATAACCTTGGTGTCTTGGTAGACATACTCCCATCTCGCTCTTCTCTATGATCAAGAATTTTCCCCCTTTCTGAAGCAGTCCCCATACATCCTTCCACATGTGTGCACTTACATGCCTTTGGAAAAGCAAATACAACTTTATTAAATTTTTTGCATGAGTTAGATCATAAAAAAAATGAATACTGGACATGTTGTGTAAGCTGTATGAAGTGAGATGTCTCTGCATTGTCAAGATGCGCGCTGACTGTGGGCTTCAGTGTTGAGAATTAGCATTTCTTTGCAAATGTTGTGATGGTATTGTACTCAAACTTCTGTAAATCCTTAATTATAATTCAGTTTTTCATTACAAACCATAAACATAAATATTTCTGTGGTCACTGATGGAATTCAACTTCTGCAGCACATAATATCTACACATGTGTTTCCTATTTTGTTCTTAACTGTACAATAACAAGCATGCTAGAGCTAGTAAAATGTTATTATAAAACTCTCTTTGCTGCAAATCTTGATGTAGCTTGCTATCAACATACGTTCCTGGGAGTTCAGAGGAGTCAGAAGAGCCATGGCCATCAGGATGCACAGGGTGATGTGCCTGCTGGCAGCATGCTGGCCCTTGCATGTCCCTTGCACTCTACCAATGTTGGCTTAATTGTAACTGGTTGAGCCAGGGCTTCCATTGGGCTGGAAGAAGCTCAGTGCTGAAGGCAGAGCAGGACCAAGCACCTCCAGGTGCTACCACCACTCAGGGACCCATGGAGAAGGGAGGGCCGCACTGCCTCTGTTTTGATGGGAATTGGAGGAGAATTGGGCCCTGACATTTAAAACTGAATGGGACTGATATTTGAAACAGAGATGAGCTGGCATTTGGAATAGTCCCATGCTCTGTTGTTTTGTTGTTTTTCATTTTTTTTGCAGTGATGCTTTCATTGCCTTGGAGATGGCTGTGCTCACTGGGCTTCCTGTGCTGAACCAAGCATGGTGCTTGCTGTTACTTCACCAGCACTTGCAGGCAAGAATAAAAAGCTTCTGGCTGGTACAAGTGAGATGCAGAATGTCCACACCCATCAACATGCTGAAACAAGAGCAAGAAAAGAGCCTGAGATGGGAGCCAAGCACAAATACAATGTTCACAAGCTGTCAGGAGGAATGCCAGGTTAAATTGTGCTTAAACCACAATGATGTTGGTGAACAGTGTTAAAAGACCATATTGTAAATTAATAATACTAGCAGAAATATAAAAACTTCATTCACTTTTCAGAGCTGTGTGCTCTGTTTGCTGTCCTCGCTCTCTGCTAGAACAGCCAAGAACTGGTTTGGTTTGTGCTGTGCCCAGAGGAAGGCTCTTCCTTGGCTCCCACTTACCATTGTGGCCCTAAAGCCAGGCAGCCAGCCTCACCAGGGAGCGGGGTTTGTATGTGAGAACTCCTATCAGGATTTGGAACTGCTTTCTGCAATTGTCTTAATTGCTCAAATAAAAGCTTAGAGGCAGTTCATTCCTGCAAATGTAAATGTTGATAGGAGTTGGAGAGAATGTCATTCCCTTCAAGATGGATTTGCACAGCGTAAAGCATTCAAAGAAAAGCAGTCTTTAAGTAAGTCACCAATTGTGAACTTCATAATGTTGCCAGCCATTAACAATAGATCCGTTGGATTCTTCTTTCCTTAATTCCCACAACAATTTTTTCTTTCTACAAGGTCATTTTAGGTCTTCGGTCCCAATAACTTGCTCTATAAGCCATTGCAGACAAAGCTGTCTTCAGCCTTTCGGCTCAGAGAGAGCAACTCGATAGCACTGTAGGACGAATCCCACATCTCCACCAACCCAGCATGGTGCTGGGATGTTACAGCCTGCAGGCTGGGGCGGCCACTGGCTGCCTGGGGCTTGGGCCATGTGCTGCAGAAGGGCAGCAGCCCCAGCACTGGCCAGAGTGAGCTTTCTGGTTGAGATCCCAGCCAGGGTTCTCTCTGAAGCCACCAAGTTGCCATTTAGCAAGAGCTCCCATTGTTGCACAGATGAATCCAATCACAGCAATTTGTTTTGCAAAGCAGGGCTCAGCTCCCTGTTACTCTCATTTAACTGAGCTATTTCAAAATGAGCTGAAAACACTTAACTTCTGGAATTCCTTTCTTTTTTTGAAGCCTCATATAAATCAGCTTTTAATTGTCTGTTAGGAAACGTTGTTAGTAAACAGCTCCATTTGCAGAGATAGCAAAACTGAAAATAAAGGCTGGGGCTGCTCTGGTGGCTCAGCAGACCTGCAGAAACCAGCTTGGAACCACTCTGCACGTGGCACACAACATCAGTTTTCCATAACCACAGAGCAATCAGATATGGCCTACATCTCAGACAATACACCCACAGTTAACCCTTTCCTCCAGCTTCTGATCAGTGGCTTTGCTCCAGGGTGAAGGCAGAGGAAGGCTGTGGGGAGAGGGATGGCCTCCTCCTTGGGGCCAGGCAGCCCGGCCCACTGCTGGATTCCTGCTCGGATGGAGGGTCATCACATAAGATGGGCTTAATGAAGATTTGGAAATACATTCCACTTGATTAGGGTCACCTTTCTTCAAATGGTCTTCCAGTGCTTCAAAACACCGAAGAAGATAGGGGATAATGGATGAAGATCTCCAACATGTACTTTTGGCCTGCTGTGCTGTCATGCCTTTTTGCCCCACCACAAAGGACCACCAGGTGCCTCCCTTTCATTTTCAGAAATGTTCCATTAATTCATACTCCCATGAACTTGAGAAGTCAAAAGACCAAGGCTGACTCATCCCCACCATGGCCATGGGCTGTGCTTGGTCCTGTGTGGGCCTGCTCCATGCAGCCTCTAATAGTAGTGAGTAACATCACTGCAGTGCTGGAGATCTCTGGAGAGGTGAAACACCAACCCTTCCTTGCTAGGATCCTTGCTTCCATCTCCAATTCCAAGCTGTCAGCACCCTGCAGGAATTCCACTCTCCTCACACCCAGGACACACTCAGAAGTGACACGACTGAACTCCAGGCTGGCAGTGCCAACCCAGTCAACTTACCTCATCAAGCTCCAGCATCTAATTAGAGGCTCTCCCGACTTTTTTCCCAGGCTGGCTGAGCTCATCCTGGAGGCAGCGCAGCCCTTTTATTACTTTCTACAACTTAATCACTCTGTTTTAAAGACATTTTCTCTGAATTGCTCTGAGGTTAGCACCTCTGTCAATTTACGTCAATAGCCTCTTCTTTTTAAAATTAATTCCTATTAATTAATCACTATCTGAAGTAGTTTATTGGTATTGATTTGCTCACTTTTGTATGCTGCTATGAGATATCCAGCCTTCCTCATTGCATTTGCCCTTTGCCCAAGCTACAAAGCCCATACAGGTGAGCATTGCTTAACAGCCAGGTCCAGATGAGCATCAAACCCCCAATAATAATACTTGTCTAAGAGCAGACATTGCTTTTGTGCTCCTTATTTTTATGGTATTTTTATTTTTCTGAACTCCCTTCATTTGCTTCAAGTTCTGTGACATTATTAGCATTTTCTGTTGGACCTTTTTTCTACTGCAATCAAATAGCTACGACCAATGCATTAAAAGGCAGATTTTCTTATTAGCTCCTCAGCACACCTGTCAGCAGTCAACACACAGCTATCAGCTCGTTGTGCTCTTCAGTTTCTGTCTCATAAAACTCAAGTTTTATGTGGTTTAAAGAAGATATCCCATGTCACACTGGGAGGCTGAGCTCAGCAGGGAGCAGGGAAGCTGCTGTGGAGAACACAAGAACTCATTTAAATCAGTCTTCTTATTGAGATTGGTTTCATTCCAACAGAATGGTCAGAGATTGCACTGGGATACTTCAGACCTCACCTCCCAGCCTTGCAGCTCTCAGGGCACCCTTGGGATGGTTGAGGCATCATACCTTGCAGGGGAAGCAAGCCACGTGTCACCAAGTTGGCAGGACCTACCTGATTTCTTACCACGAGGATGAACAAGGAACACTTTCTAAAGTAGAGCTTTGCACCAGCTTCTTCCAGGTCATGGCATGGTTAGGAATGGATGCTGATGTTTCTGCTGACAGATGTTGCATTGCTTGCATGTCCCCTGGCTGGTGGCACAGCGTGGCAGCCCTGAGCCCGTGGCCTCAGCACCGTGTTGCTGTGCTGGAGCTGAGACCCGCAGGAGCATCGTGGGTTGCAGAGCTGTGTCATTTCTCAGCCTCTGAAAAAGCTGCAATTTCTCCTCTCGAAAGCAGCAGGAGGTCCCCTGGGATGTTGTCAGCTGCTTTGACTGCCCAGAAAAAAAAAAGTCATTTTTCTTTTTAAAGAGCGCTACAATTATTATCACCAGGCCTCGGGGCACTTCACCCCAAATCACACAATGCTATTTCAGGTTTCTCTGTTACCACTAGCGTTCAAAACTGGCTGCTTAAATCCAGTTTTCCAAAGTGATTTGGGCATTTAGCAGCCGGAGCATCTCTCGGCAACCCAGGGATGTGCCGCAGTGCCTCCTGCCAGCTGCATCCTCACAGGGTCATCACCCCAGGGCCCAGAGCATCCTTCGGGTCCTTGGGGTGAGCTGGGCTTGCTGGAAGCCTCTTCATCACCCCACACCTCAGGACACCCAGATGTGGCCAATGGGACCCAGCTGTGCACAGCCTGGTCCAGTGGGGTCATGCTCCCTCACCGGCTCAGCTCTGAAGAAAAACAGGATTATATTTTGTATATAAGGCTTTGTGGGATTAAACATTGCTGAATTTGAAAGGCTAATTACTTCTCAGGCAGAGCCTACAGGATTTTTTTCCTCTGAAATCTCTAATGACTGTGTTTATGGGTAAGTTTCCCTGAGTACCTCCAAGACTGAAAGCTTTCTTTTTTTTTCTTTTATGAGACAGATGGAGATGTTCTTTCCAAGAGTGAGTAATATTTAACCTTAAGCACTTTCAAATCCGGCCTCAGGAATATTGAGATGAAAGCCTCGTGGCACTAAGCTTCTTTCAAATGGATATTACAGAAAAGCTGCCTGGACATTTGTCTCCCCGAACCGCCGCTCTGCTTAGCATTCTGCCGGCGTCTGCCTGCTTCTCGAGGAGGTCCGAACAGAATAAATACTTGTCTCTCCCATTTCACTGTCAGCAGCAGCTCTGCTCTCGCATTTCTTTGGGCATGGCTCAGTGGACATGAAGCTGCTGCAGGTGGCACTGCACTGGGCTGACCCAGCTGCCTGCAGGGATGCTCTCTTTGCAGCAGCAGGGGAAGCAGCTCCTAGAGCTGGGAATAAGCGCAGGATGGGTCCGTCTCATGGTGGCCTGGTGTGGGCTACCCATGTTGGAAGCAGGTCTGGGACATGAACGCCTGATGAAACACAGAATCATAGAACCACTAAGGCTGGAAAAGACCTCTAGGATCACCAGGCTCAACCCTAGCCCATCGACCACATCTCTCAGTGCCACATATCCACAGTTCTGGAACACCTCCAGGGATGGTGACTCCCACTCCTTGAGCTACCTATGCTTCGCTTTTGGAGAAATTGCTCCCAATATCCAACCTGCACCTTCCCTGCTGCAGTTTAAGGTCATTGTCTCTCATCCTATCAGTACAAGATGAAGGAAAGTACAAGCTTGTGCCCTTCCTAGGAGCTTAAGACCCCATGTAAATTCAGTGGGATCTGCTTTCTCAGTTATCACCAATATTTCACAGAATAAAATCAGACAGATTCAATAGATTCTACGATCCTACCAATATTTCTAATTATTTAAATACAAAGCAAAGTCTGTCCATCACCACACATCATTTAACGCACTGAAACCTTGAAATGTCCAAAACTAGGCCAGGCTGCCTACACAGACCAACACAGCAACGTTCAGTCAATCACAGGCAGAGAAAGGTGAAATGGGAAGTGAAAATGTTCACAGGAGCTTTTCTTCCTGTTGATTTGGATTCTTTGCAAAGTGAATCCTCATCTCAGCAGTCATGCACTGGGGGGTGGGGGCTGCAAAGAGCCCCAGGTGCTTCTCCTTGCACCCCACACAGCCCCAGCATGGAGGCAGCAGCGGTGCACTGAGCCTTGTGCTGCAGCCCAGCAGCCTGCCTGCAATCTGTACGTGTCTTGATCAGGATATTAAACTACAATCACGCACAAAGCAGTGAGGTCCCTCTGCACTACTGTTGAACTAAGAAATCATTATCATCCGACAGAAGAGAAGTATGGATGATGGATAATGGGTCTCTCCACTGCCCAGCAATCATTATGCTTCTGCCGATGAGGCAGCAACTGTTTTAAGTCCCATTAGCAGATGATGGGCTGTCTGGGGGAGGATGCTGAGGGCTGGGCAGGCAGCTTTCTCTGTGCCTTCACCCCGTGGTGAGGGCACCTGGATACGGGCTGGAACAGTGCAACCCAGCAGTGAGTGCAGAAACTGGGGAACTCCGGTCAAAAGGTAAATCACTGCTTCCTGCAGGGACTTCTAGGCAAGAAGAGCATTTACAGAACTGCTAATGAAGCTCCGAGATAAACCTGAGTGTTCATAAATGAGAGTCATCTGCTGGCAGCTTTGACATCTGCTCAGCCCTTTGTGGGTTCAGCAATTCCCATATCAGTGGTCTGAAGCCACCGTGGGCAGGCTGAACTCAGCAGGGATAGCAGGGAATACAGCTCCCAGGGCTGCTGCTAACTGGCCATGCTCAGGTCAGGTCAGATTTCTGCCATGCCCTGCATGGCATCACCCAGATAGAGAGGGTACCCACAGGTACCCTCTGGTGCTGACATGGCTGGCACTGAGGAAAACTCAATGCATTTTCTGAGCCACTGGGAGTCCAAAGAACTAGAATGGCAGAGTTCTGGCAACTTCTGAGCAATCCCATGGGCTCCTGGCATGCATTCCTAAGTTCAGATGGTTGACTGAATAATGCCATTGAAGGAGACAGGTTTCTCTCAGCCGCTGCTGGCTCAGAGGATTGCCAGCACAGTCCATGCCATGGTTGCCAAATCCTCTCCTGTTACTCTGTTCTCCCCAAGGCACGCAGCTCTGCATCATACAGGAGAGTTTACCACTGATGGACTTGAGTAGAAGTATTCACCACTCTGAGTAACTTAAAAAACATTTTCTCAAAGATGACTTAAAAAAAATCATACCTAATTCAGATCCATCCCCAGACTGCAGCCAGAGAATGGCATCCTTTGGTCCCTGCTGTGCCCTGCTCTGGAAGCAGCTTTCCCTCAGCAGCTCTCTTTGAGGACCAGGCAGTCCTGGCTGTGGGTCCTCAGCATGATTCCTCCAGCCCTGCTGTGGACAGAGGAGGGCAGGAACTGGGGTTAGCTGGAAATGCATTTAAAAACGCATTCTAGAGGTTTTCATTAAACTACTGAAGCATAGGAAGTCACCTTCTGAACTGCAGCGCTTCATGGATTACCTTTCCAACCGTTTTGAAAACCTTCAGATCCCTCTCTTGGAGCTCTCACAACTGTTTGCCAGCACAAGAACAAAACCAAAACCAGTACAAATATTATCATTTGTCTGGAGAAGTAAATATCCTTGGTAAGTTTTAGCAAAGCACTTACAATAGAGCAATTTGGATGAAGTCCAGACTGTTCAAAGGTTAATATATTATTCATATTAATAAAATAATGTTTGGAAGGGCACCAACAGCCCTAATATCTGTATCAAGAACAGGGTACCAGCTGAGGATTTCCCAGCTTCTCCTGAAATTCATGATGGGCTGAAGAGGCAAGTTTCACCACGCATCACTGACATGACTCCAGTGCATTCAGCATGGTGAGTTCCTGAGCAAATCTGCATTTGACATCAAATGGTAGAACACAGCTTTCGAAGTAGGGGTTGGAAAATAGAGGGCTGGAAGACCTATGACGGTTGGGTTGGCAACCCATCACAACCATGCTGGTGGCCCATTAGAGTTGAGTTGGTGGCCCATCACAGCCAGGTTTGGTAGACATGGGGATGTGAATGCTCAGCAAAGCCCCAGCAGAAGAGCCATGGGGAACTCACCGAGCCTCAGCCAAGTTCTCATCTCTGGGCAGGACATGAAGCTTGCAGACTTCAAGAACCATAAGAAAGCCATGCAGATCCCTTGCTGGGGACTCCTCATGAGCAGCCCATCGCCTTGGACTGAACTGTCCCTCCATTCTGCCGCAGCAGCCCTTTGGTGCACTGAAACCCCCTCGCCAGACCAGCAAAAAACAAATGAGCTATTTGTAACCCTTAATTTAAACAGCTACCGAAGTAATAGCATAAATAGTATAAAGCAATTGTAATGGATAATGAATTATGTATATGGCCTCATCCCTCTTTGAATATGCATGAGGCAGGAACTGGGGAAGTGGAGCAATATTGCTGCTTGATTGCTTACTCAGACCCTGGTCCATAAGTTGTCCCAGTGGGGCCTAAGAGGACACTGAGCCCAGGGTCTACATGAATCCACAGTGCCAGGGCAATGCAGGAAAGCCACAGTCTGAGTCCCACACTGCTGTCCTGGTGCTCACACAGCTAAAGATTTCAAGTGCCTGCAGTTTGCTGGGCCTGGGTGGGATTTCTGAATGCAGAGATAGGGAACCATGGAGGTGTTCCAGAGCTGCAGAGATGTGGCACTGAGGGACACGGTCAGTGGGCACGGTGCAGTGGGTTGGAGAACTCAGAGGTCTTCTCCAACCTGACATGTCCTGCCTCAGTCTTCAGTTCTGGGAAGTTTCACATAAAACACACAAAACCCATGAAAAGTTGCATACTCACAATGCCAGATCTGCTCACAGCCATCGGTGTTTCTCCAGCCACACTGGTAAAGGTCTTTGGACAAGAGCTGCCCCCAGGCTCCCTCCTACAGGCACCCGTGAGGAGGACGCCAACACCACAGACAGCCCCGGCTTTCGTAACCAGGGAAATATCAAACTAGTTCTAGGAGCTGAAGCAAATAAATTAATTTCAGTGACAGGAATAAAGAGGATCTAATTAGAAGTCCCTCTGCAGTGCCTCATTAGCGTGGCTGGTAAGTAAATGAAATTTCAGCAGTTGCGCGTGAGACTGTTTGCCTTGGGTTACTTTTAGGATGCACAAAATGCCAGCAACTGTGTTTTCTCTCAGTAAGTTTCTTTCATTGAACATATCAAGGCCTTTCCAGGAGGCTCCAGTGCAGCCACTCCATGGGCACATCCCCCTGCAGTGCACTGCTCATTCCGAAACTGGAACAAAGCAAAGCTGTTCTGGGAGACAAATGGATCAGGACTGTCTCATGGCAATGGTGTAACCCCAAAGGTAAGCTGCTGCTCTGACATCTGGATGTTTCATAAAACTTTTTTAAACCATGCAGCAGTACCACCAAAGCCCATACGAGGGGGCAGTGCCAACCTCTGTGCCCTACCCCCATTTTCCAGCACCAAACATGACCAGTTCATGAGGTCTTCCAGCACAAAATGGGCTCCCCTGCTCCTTGCTCATATATATACTGCAATTAGTTCTAACAAGAGCATCCATCTGAACCAAGCTGGGTTAGCTGTACAGATTGCATAGGATTGGACATATAAATAAGTATAAAGTTCTTGATAGATTGTAAGCCAATTTCTACCATTAGCATGTTTATTGAAAAATGTAACACGGATTAAATTCAGGCCCTGTGTACTTCCTTTCTGCCTCACAATATTAACGTCTGGAAGTTGGGCCACACAGGATGATTCATAAAGTTTAGATACCAGAATAATATCTTAAGGCAAGAATGATTTGATTTCTTCTCCCTGAACGTGTTGCCATAGATTTTCCTAAATGTTTTACAAACAGTTATTAAAAGCACATTGAGAATCTGAGCTCCCTGTGGGCACAGAGTTTTTGTACTTAAATTCCATCTCACTCAGAAATCGTGTTCAGTTGTACACGTGACAGAATGACCCAACAGGGCCACCAGCTGCCCCAGCAGCACCCACCAGGACACCACTGGGAACACACAGGACAAGGTGCTGGGCAAGAATCAGAGCATTGCTCTGTGCTGGGGAGGGCTCACCCCACCCCCATGAGCCCTTACCTGTAGCCCTACTCCACAGACACAGCCTTCTCTTATTGTGCTAGGTTTGGAGTTTTAGAAACTACATTTACCAGCTTTTGGTACTGAATAGTCCATAATAGACTAAATACACTGGGGTTAAAAAAAATTCCAACACCCCCTTTCAAATCTGCCTTCCCATAGCAGCACTGTAAATTTCAATGTCATATTCCTCGACGCCGCTGCCCTTAATCTGACAGTGTCAGAGAGATCTATCTTCATTTTCTCACTCTTTTCATAATCTAATCCTCAGCTCTAACATGCAATTAGTGCCCTCCTCGCCCTCCGCATACCAAGCAGGCTGATTGCTACAGCTTTCACTGTGCAATCCATTTAGCGCTGCAGCTCGTAATGAATATGTACATTTTGAGGACCTCGGCGAGGCGGGTCACAGGCAATCAACCTTGAATTCAATTACTCGAGTCAAGGTTAATGACTCGGCACAGTGGTCAGAGGCATTCAGCGTCCCACAGATTAAATCAGCCTGTCACAGCTGACAATGCCAGCACGAGGGACGGGGACCCATGCACTGATCAAATGGTGGCAGCCCATGGCTGGGCTGGTGTGGGGCTCCGTGCTGCCAATCCAATTGCAGAGCCTCTGATGAAATTAGAGCCATGAGAGCATGTCATGGTGGGACACAGGGCTGGACCAGCAGAGTTTGGTTGAGCTCTGGGTTGGAGGGCTTGGAATAGTTATAGAATTGTTAAAAGTGGAAAAGATCACTAAGATCACCAAGTCCAACTCCCACCATGCCCACATCCCTCAGTGCTACCTCCCCACGGTTCTGGAGCACCTCCAAAGACAGTAACCCCACTGCTCCATGCACAGTGGTGCCAGTGCCTGGCCACTATTTCAGAGAAGAACTTTTTCCTAGTCATAAAGGTGCTGCTGTTATGGTGCACCACAAGTACTTCAAGATGTGTTTCCAAAGCCATCAGGACTTGGTTGTGCATCCCCATGTGGATGGAATCCCACCTAATGGTGGATCTCCTTTGCTTCAAGGCAACCTCACACAAAAGCTGCTTTCTATTATGAACTAATGCTAAAGCAGCTCTCAACAAAATCCCTTCCAGAATGTGCTTCTGCAGGAATCATAGAGTCATTAAGGCCAGAAAAGACCACTAAGGTCATTTAGTCCAATAGTCAAGGAAGGCACAGCACAAACAAGACACAAAGGGTTTCTGCAAACTCCTTTCTGGAAAGACCAGAGACATGGGCATGCAGATCCATACAGCATGGCCACCATCTCCCCAGCTGTGCTGGGGACCTGCTCTGGGTTTTCTTGAGAAAAAAGGGAATGGCTGTGCTCGATATCAAGTTGCTTGAGCTCAGACCTACGAAAGTAAGGGCAGAACTGATCATGACTCAGCAAACAGGCACAGTTCTGCTGGGAAAAACCATCCTGTGCCAGATGCTGGCTTGGGACAACCCTACAAGTGCTTTGGCTCCATCTAAAGCTGAAGCAACACAGAGTCCAGGAGCAGGAGTGTTGCTGAGCTGCCCATCAGCACTGTGTCAATCCCCCAATCATTAACACCTCTGTGCACTAACTGCTGTTCTGTTGCCCACACAACAGCTGTGAGGACCCCCATCCTGCAGCACCTGGTGCATGCAGCCCCCTGCCCCATAGGTGTGCCAGCTCCTGCTGAAGGCACAGCTTTGGGTTGTCCTCCTTGGGGGCACACTGCTGCCTCAGGGATCCAAAAGCAACTCCACCACCACTTGTGGTGTGCAGGGAGTTATTTAGTAGTGCAGGCAAATTAAATGCATAAATAACATCCACTGTCTGAATCTTTTCAGTAAGAAGAAATTATGAGTTTAATGTATGTAAAGCAGCGTCACTCAGTGTGAAGAATCTTTTACATGTGATTTACGCTGTTATTAAACATGGGGCAATTTTTAGAACCAAATCACTACTATAATTTCAGTACCATTACATTGCATTTAGCACACATTCCTAAAGAATGTGCTCTTCAAAATGGTTTTCCAATGCACAAACTATTGGTAGCATTTAAAACAGAAACCCTTGGCTTTGTTGTCTTCTAATTCCTTCCCACTGAGAGGGAAAAACCCAAAGAGAGACCAAACTGGGGCTTTGGGGTGCAACTGGGAGCTCACACAGCACCAACACAGGCAGCAAACATCTCATTCCTGAGCCTAGTGGGGAACGAGAGGATCCTGTGCTGAGGTTTGCTTGTAATTTTATTGCAGTATTGCAATAGATATGCCCTTGTGTAATAGGTATGAATGCCTCACTAACATTAATGATAAAACAACAGGAAGAAATGTAAGCATATTAGGCTTATGATCCCTTTCTGTACTTTCCAAGCAGAAGAAACTTTTAGCTCCTGTGTTATAAATCAAGTAGCTGGAAAAACAGCTCTTGTGGGCAATAAGAGAAGCACTTGAGCTCAGCTATATAACTTAGCAATGTATTGAAGCTAAATACCTGTGGAACCTGCAGTCCCCAACTCCTCTCCACGCTGTTCCCATGCATGTGATGAAGATAACCCAAGACAGCAACTCCCAGCTGAAAGCACCTACACCAAGAACAAGTAAGAACCACAGAGTTAGCCCTGAGAGCCTGGGAATATATTTAGGATCAGCAGGTGAGAAGCATCTCCTGAAAATCACCCCAATTAAAGTACCAACAGCTGCAGCATGCTGCTGGGATGAGTTAACCACCTAAGTGCAGGTGATCAATTGGCCTGGGCTTCTAATTGTCTAACAAGTTCAATGAGCAGAATATAGGATCTCATCTTCCAGGCTTTATTCCGGCTTCCTCTGAGCATCTTTGCAGTTCTCTCAGTGAAGTTCCCCCTACGTTGCCTGATCAATTCAGCTGCACAGAGCGCACATCTCTGCCATCACACAAAGGCAGCCACGTGCCATTGGCAAGTTAAGAAACATAATATTGTTTCTCCCAGTTTTGAAAGTGCAACTGGCCCTTGTCTGCCTTCATGACCCAAGGAAATGAGGGTGGGGGGAGCCCCTAGGAGAGGTGGGGGACAGCCTGTGTCCCTCTGCATGGGATGTGGCAGCAGCAAAGGGCTGAGGACAGGGAGTGCCTGGTGAGGCCCCCTCCACAGCTGGCAGCTCAATGAAGCTTTCAGAAGGATTTATCAGGTAAATGTTATGGATGGCCGTGATTTAATTCATGGGATTAGTTTGACTTTCAATTACTGGGCTTCGCACTGAATCACTTTATATTTTGAGCTCCGTAACGAGCACTCCTTACACTCGATCTTTCATTTAGAGAAGGATTATCAATAATTAGACACCGCGGCCTTATCGATCAACTAATCAATAACCACATTAATCATCAGCAGTCTAAAAACAATTCACTCTTTGCATTAAAAGGAATCGGGGCAATCAAATTAGCATCCTTTTCTGCGTCGCAGGTGGTTCCTTTGTGATAGACACTATTTCTGAACACGCTACAGCCGAGCTAGAAAGATTTTCTCTCTCTTTGAACATCTTAATTGAGTTTGAGTCATTCTTAATTGTCTGCTGCTTATTTGTCACCACCAACGTTTATTTTTTTTTTGCTCACAAAAGATCCCACATATAGAGACGGAGCCTCCAACGATGCCACATGAGAAAGATACAGAAGAAATGCCTTAATGTCACCCACTGCTTGTGGTGATTGACACTGGGTAAATTACAGAGGAATATCTATTTTCTTGCAGTGCGACTTGCCTTGCTGGCACATGGCTTTATCTGATGGTGCAACACGTGCAAATGCAACCACCAAGAACCAAAACCAAGCAATGTGGTGGCTGTGCATCTCTGCGGACCTGCAAGGACAACAGTGCGTCCAAAAGCTTTCTCTTTGCCTGGATGTTTGGTGCTTCAAACCACAGCATAGCGCTGGGAGTGGAGATGCAAGACACCTTCTGACCCATTTTTTCCTAAATGTGAGCTTAAAAGTCTTCAATGCCATGCAATTTGCATGGGAAGTGCTTGACAAATGCTTTTTTTTTTTGCCAGAACAGTACAGGACAGTCCTAATTTCCATCACCATGAGGCCACACTGCCTCCCTGTGAGTGGTTTTCTCTTCATCATGTAAGATTTTCCCAGGCACCTTTCTATTGTCCAAGTTGCACTGAGTTTACTTAATACCAGGCAGGTGGGGTTTGTGTTTGCCATTCCTCAGCCATAAGAACACCACAAATCAGGTTGGCCATCACGAAAACAAGAAATCACTCAATAAATTATCTTCATGTGTTGTAAAACTGATCTTGGCAATTAATGTAGTCAACTGTATTTAACCAGTGTTGTAAAACTGATCTTGGCAATTAATGTAGTCAACTGTATTTAACCAGTTGGAAAGTAGCCTAGATAGTATCGTATCGGATATTTCACTGAAAAAAATATAAAGAAGTGGTAAAAAATCACTCAGAATAACACAAAAGCATCACTTTGTTTGTCAATATTGAGCAAAGCTTGGGCTTGCTTGCACTGGAGTAGAGATATCAGTGCACACACACATACATATGTAGATGGTACCTCTTCCCTTAGAAGCAGCCGGGATTGCTGCTCGAGAGAGGACATACGTATGCCTGGACTCCTGTGCTTGCAATATTTAGAGTGTGGGGACTGCAGAAACTCAATGCTTCATATCCACAGCTTTTTTTCCCCCCTAATTTTATTGCATCTTTCTCCTTTGCTGCATCCACTCCTTCTGTCCCTCACCCCAACAGCAGCAAAGACTGCACGGAGACTGCAGCGCACCGCACTGGTTCCCAGCACCACTGCCATCCTGAAGCTGGGCTTTCTTCCATTTTCTGGTGAGAAATTTCCATTACAAACCTCAGATCTGTCCCAGAGGAACTCAGGCTCGTGCTCAGCTGGATGGTCTGCCAATGTACCATCCTTAACACCCAAACCTTTTTGAATCAGGGTCAACCTTTCCAAAACCAGAGAGCACTCATCCCTTTTTTTCCCTTTTTATCTTGCAGCACCCGAGTAAGCCATGCAGAAAGCAGGAAGTTTTGAGCTTGGAAAGAGTAGCTCCTCACAAGCTGGCTGTGCTGGGTACCGCTCTGATCCTCCCACGTCCTTTGGCACTGTACTGGGAGACATCCCCGTGCGAGCAGCCCCATGCAATAAACCCAGCTTAGAAGACCCATAAAAATAGCAATTACGAGGCACGAAGTGATCTGAGGAAGGGCTGGCGCAAAGAGGCCTCCCTCCTTTTGATGTTTATTGCCACAGCGGAGCAAATACGAACAATGCTGTTTTTCACGAGCGCTTCTTAGCGTGCAGCATTTAACATTTGGTTCCAATCTTCACAGTGACATTGTAGGCTTTCATTATGCCATTGTCTCAGAAATCGCACAGGCCGTAACAGTTGTAATTTATCTTTTGTGCTGTGTAATTTGGAGCAGTCCGGGCCAGAGAGGAACATCTGTATGGAGAGATCGGTGTCTGCGCTCCGGACTCCGACACCGGGACGTGTTATAAGGTCACTTTCCTCATAAACTTCGTTATCGCTGTTGGTTTTATTCATTATATTTGACATATTAAGCTTCTGTATCTTGGCATAAAGGACACAATATTGCAGCATATTGGCAAGCTCATTTGCTTTTCACAGTTAGTGTTGTGTCCAAATATCGGTCCCTGGGGAGCGACACGTGTATATAGACTGCAGGAAAATGAGCCTCAGCAGCAGGTGGCCTTTTGCAGCCTAATGAACATGGCAATCTGTTACTATCACGGCAAGGCTTTTCACCAGACAATTAGGCAACTAAGCATGTAATTATTCAGGCCAACAAGAAGAGGCTCTTCTCTAATTTCATCTTTTCATTGCTGTTTACTCACCCACACTCCCCTCATTAATGAGAGATTTTCCAGTCTATGCTAATTGGTTTCAATAACATTCATTTCAGTTGAAAGGGAACGATTCTGTTAATTGAGAACCGAAAGCATCTTTTCATTTCAAGTGCGTCCTGCTATGGAAATCTGAACACTCTCAACAGGTTCGAGCTAATGAAATTAAGTTACACAGCCACCGCCGGTGTAATAGAAATAAAGTAATTTATTTTCACTGGAGCATGTGCTGTAGGTCCTGAACAATTAATGCAGCTCGTTCGGCAGACCCTTCAGAGAAGGCAGCTTTGAATACATGAGGCTGCAGAGCCGCTGATCAGCCCCTCTCTGGTTAAACCAACAGGCTTGTCAGGATGACCTGGAAATATTTAATGAGAATGACACAGGCTCACGGAAGCACTCATTCCTTAATAGCTGTTGGACAGAAAGCACGCACAAAGGGCATTGTTGTGGGGAGGAGCACGGTGCTGGGGATCCTGCAGCCTCATGGCCCCACCAGAACCCACCAGGACCTCACAAGGACCCCACCAGGACCCCATCAGAACCCCACAAGTTCTCCACCAGGACCCCAAAAAGACCCCACCAAAACCCCATCAGGACCCACCACGATGCCATGTGCTATGCAAGTGATGGCCACAAGGGTTGTGGAGGCGCAATTGGATTTCTGCAGTATTTGTGGCCTGGAAAGCAAGAGGGAAGCAAAAACCTCAAGCACCAGAAACTATTTCTAACAAAAAACGGTGTTCTCAATAGCCTCTGTAATTCCTATTTAGGAAAACTTTGGCGTGGAAATGCTCATTACCCCACCTGCCTGGTGGTGCAGGGCAGAGTGGTGGCTTTGAATAAAAAACCCCAAACCACACATTTTCTTGACTTCATGAGCTTTTAAGGGTGGCTTCCAGATTCTCCTGCCTCTCTGGACCCAAGTGGAGCTGCAGAATAGGAAGAAAAGTGACGTTACGGAAACCAACTTTTCTTTTTATCATAGCTGACGCTCATTAACTCACTACACTGTTGTGAACACCTGAGACGTTATGTCTGGATGTGCAGCCCCTCGTGGTGGAGTGTTTGCACTGTGGTTGCCAGCACTGCCCTCCCTGCACACCCATCCCTGCACTGCTGCACGGTCCCATCGCTGTGGTTCCCAGTGGGGCTGATGGACGGCACCTTGCTTGGGCGGTGCATCCATTTACATGTGATATATCTCACAGCTCCTGTTTGCTAAAATATTGCAGTGGGTTTTGTGCTTAAAGCTGATTTTTCCTTTATAGAAATTGTGATGCTTGTAACTTTGGTCACAAGGCATGGGAGAGAGCAGGATGGGAGGAGGAGCGCATAGCGTACCAGGGAATTTATTCACAACAAATAACGTGAGCAGATCGCCTCAGCATCCTATTGCCAAGCTCAGAGATGTTTGTAACAAATCTCCTCTGAGATGCATTTGTAAGTGCAATGCAGAAACTGTTATTGAAGCAATATGAGGCCGGAGCCTGGTGCCGCTCTGAAGACCTGCGCCGTATTTCATCCTTAAGAGCTATCATTTTACTTAGCGAGCTGCTCGCTGCAATTATACAGCGTTTTTCTTGGCCCCCAGCTACATTAAACATCCATTTTATAGCGCTCACCGTATTACCCTGAAAGCCTGGCTCCCGAGCTGGCTTTGTAAAGGGTTATCCTGTAAAAAAGTACACAGCTTCCTCATTAACTTTATGGCTTTATGGCCTCATTTGGGGGTATGGCGGCTCTGCAGGCAGCAGCTCCTCTCTTGTATCCCACAGTCTTGCCATCGATGCTGTCAGAGCCCTGTGGGGCTGTCCCTGCAGTATTGCCTCTTCCCAACCCATTACGGCCAACTGGATGGTTTCTCACCATGCCCTTGATGGAGACACCCAGCCAATGGCAATGCACATTCCACCCGCTATCACTCCCATACAGTGTGGGATATTGCTCAGCATCACAAAGCCTGACCTGACTGCTGCTAATCCCAGGCGGATAGAAGGCAGCCAGCTCTACGTCAGCCACCAGTGATCGAGGCCTATTACATATTGATAGGTCAGGATTTATTACTGAAAGCGCAGCCCGATGGCTGGGGCTTGGCTGGGAGCTGTGCACTGGGGAATAGGGCCATTGGCGTGGGGTCATCGCTCAGCACGCTCTCATTAGGGCCATCCACCCGTTGATGCTATTGGCAGCCTAATGGCGGTAATGGCTTTTCCTGGTGGATGCTGCATCAGGTCCTGGCAGCTGCTGTACCCTGGGGAGCACAGAGTGGGCACCCCTAGCTGGGGGTCCTGTGGTACCTATGAGGAGCCCCAGTGAGGTGTGCATTGGGATGGTGCTCACAGTGGAATTCAGTGATTTCCCTCCGGACACATTTCCTATAACCACATCCATGATGCTATTTGCACTGTGCTAGTGTCTGCTTCCCCTCTTTTCTTCTCCCTTTGTTTGCCTCTGGGCTCTAAACACCCATCCTGCCCGGGGTTGCACAAAGAGGGCTTGGGAAGGAGGGGACTCTCGGAGCACATCCCATGGCCAGGCAGGGATGGCACAAGAATTCCCTTTCCTCATGCTAACTCCTCACTCCACCCATTGCAGACAAACCCTTCTGATCCAATGAGGATCCTAGAATGGTTCCCATAGGGCCAAGATGCATCCATTCTCTCCCCAAAAAGACAAGTGGGGCTGATGGGTGGCGCTGCCCAGGATGAAGAGGTTTCAGCTCCACAATCAGTGTTTCGTTATCACGAGCAGCCCCTGGGTGCTGTAATTGATATCTTGCAGTGCCACAGGTGAGTTATGAAGGTGCTATTTCACATGCAGCAACAGATGAATAATTCCACTATAAGCCCATTAAAGATGTACAGGCAGCAAAGTGTATAGGTTAATAAAGTGTTCAATAATAAATAAATTAAGATACTGGTGATTAATTATCTGGTTTTGTCATCATCTAATTTGTGAATCTTGGTGCTCAGGAACAGGGATTCCTGCTGGATTTATGCTGCAGGACTGGGAGGGCCGATTTCCTCCTCCTGGATATTTCAGTTTGGCTGAACACAGATAAGACAGCGTCTTCAGAAGGCTGGGCAGTGATGGTACAGGCTGGGATGTACTGGGATGTGCCAGGGTGTGCTGGGATCAGCTGGGACATCCTGGGACATGTTGGCATGAGCCGAGACATGCTAGGATGCACTGCAATGTACTGGGAATGAGCTGGGATGTCCTTGGACATGCTGGGATGTATTGGGATGCACTGGGATGAGCTGGGATATCACAGGATTTGCAGAAATGCGCTGGGATGTACTTGAATATGCTGGGATATGTTGGGAGAAGCTGCAGTGTATTGGGATGTGCTGAGATGTGCAGCACTGTGCTCAGCTGCAGGGGAGGCCTTGGGACACATGCACATCCCAGTCAGCACCGGGACCTGGCCATTACTGGAACCTACTCATCACTGGTACATGTCCACTACTGGGACCTGCCCATCACCAGTACCTGCCCATCACCTGGACCTGCCCATTAGTGGTACCTGCTCATCACCGGCACTGGCCAAAGGAGGTGAGCAGCAGTTTGTCAGAGCGCCTTCAGTTTGGAAGCTCCTACATCACTGTCACACTTGGTGCATGAAACATTGCAAAAGCAAGCTAAATTATTTCCAAAGCCATGCCTTAAGGTTTGCTGTGAATTCCTCTGAAGATTCACGAGATGAAGCTACTTTACTGAAGCAAGGCAAGTTCTACTGATCTGCTCAGAAAACAACAAAATCTGACAGCTGTGATCCATCCATGTGCATTGCTCCTGAGCTCTGATGGAGCCTCAGCTGCTGTTGGATGGGGCTGCCCAGGGAGTGGGGGGGTCACCGTCCCTGGAGGTGCTCCAGAACTGTGGGGATGTGGCACTGAGGGATGTGGGCAGTGGCACTGTGGGGTGGGCTGGGGTTGGGTTGGGGATCTCAGGGGTCTTTTCCAACCTGAACGGTTCTGTGATTCTTTGATTCACCCCCATGTCTCCATTCTGCCCCACACCACTTCCAAGTGGCCCCAGCCAGGAAGAGACCCCACTGTGCCAAAACGAGGGGAAAGCAACCAAAAGAACACAACAGCAGTGGTTAAAAATGTCTTGCATTGCTTTCCCGTGCAAGGGAAACTATTTAAACTGGCACAAAATAAATTTAAGGAGCATATTCTTGGAATTACATAGAAAAATACCCCGTATGCTTTGGCAGCAGCTAAACATATCCTTAATAGAATTCATATGGGGCCTGGAGTGATCACAATGTTTGGAGAGGAGCCAGATAGTAAGTAATTTAAACATCACAGGAAATTAAATTTTAGAATTCAATTTTGCATAAAGTTTTCTGTAATGAAAATGTCACACATAAATTATGAAGTCTGATTATATTCTTTTTTGAGTTTTTAATAAAATAATAGAGGCACTTGACAGTCAAGAACAAATGCATATTTTATGTGAGCAGCATTATGTGAAACTAACGTCCTCTGGAAATAATGGAACAGATGTTAACACTGCTATATCAGTTATCAGGTGCTCTGTTACACAGCTTCAAACACAAGTATTTATTAAAATCGCTAACGGGATTGTCTCTGAGGGTTATCTAATTGTAGGTTTAAGACGTAGATGTTTAATGTAATTAATTATATCTGTAGAATTATATACTTAGGCCATAATTTATGGTGCGTGCCCATATATAAATTACACAGCATTGTTCATGTTAGTTAGCCCGGTACAGACACAGAGAAGGACTTGGGTGGGAACTCAAACTCAACTAGAAGTGCAACTCCTTGTCCTAACTGGGAGATGTCCATTAGCAACATCCTACACCCCTCTGGCACCGAGTGCTGAAGAAACGGGTTGGGTTGGCATTGGATACAGGGAAGAAATTCCATACCACGAGGACGGTGAGGCTGTGGTGCTGCTGGGGGTGCCCCATTGAGGGGGTGCTTGGGGCTGGGCTGGGGGCTCAGGCACCTGGCTGTGGGAAATGGAACTGGGTGGGCCTCAGGGTCACTGCCTTCCAGCCCAAACCAGCCTATGGTTCCATGATCCCACATAGGTATGAGCATCCCTGCCCTGCTCACCAGTCCCCAGCACACTCCAGCGCTCCCAGTGCCAGCAGGGACCTGCGGCATAGCTGGCACGTCCACCTTTTTAGGCACCTCCCAGAAACACGAGCTGTTTTGTCCTCAAGATGCAACAGCGTGAGCAGCTTGGAAAAATAAAGCCGGAGTTGTTTTCTTGGATTTAAATTGTTAAATTATTTGAATTTCCCCACCCCTAGGTGAATGATTTAGATGGCCTTGACCCCAGTCTGACTGCAGGGATTAATGTGGTATAATGATTGCTGAGGCTATCATTGCAGCAGGCATCATTAATTATCCTTATTGATTGTAGCTTTCAAAGATAAAGCATTATGCTGACTGGAAAATACCCTCTTCCTGCAAGGTCAAGGCTAAAACAGGGCAGCTAAATAATTGCATTAACAAACAAAGAAATAAAAATAACCTCTTGGAGAGCTGTGTAATTAAGATCCAATTACAACAGTTGGCCCCGATCGCAGAGAGGCAGAATCTCATCCTGCAGCAAGGGACAGGGACGGGGACGGGGACAAGGTGATGCAGATGTGTTTGTGGGGGCACAGGGACCCCTACCACCTCACTTTCTGCTACAGCGGCACAAGGACCCAGCCCAAAAATAGCAGAACAAGAGATGTGGGTAGAGCAGGCCATCATCAGCCTCAGATTCTTTTACATTTCTGCTGGGTCTTGTAGTGGATCTTGAGGATGTCCTGGAGATGCTGCCTCTGGTGTTCCCCACCCCAGGGCCGTGGGACAGTGCTGGGCTCCCAGGCTCATCCTGCACTGAGCAGCCCCCTTAGTGACTGTGCCCTGGGGCCTGGGTGCCTGGCCTTTCATGGGATGTGATGGCGGTATGTGACGTGCATTCCAAACTGAAACATTTTCTTGACATCCATTTAATTATAATTATTTTAATTAAAACATTTGTCATTGAGAGCTGGGTGATCCGGCACGCCAATTCACCAGTCCTTGCGCTCTTCCTCATCAGAAATTTTAAAACTGACTTCAATAATTCACTTGAGAAATATGATCACTTCCATGTAAAGCAATTGTGAGGCGCAGTTTCTGGCTAATGGGGTTCACTGGGTGATGCCAATGTGGGGCACGGGCATAGAGACTGGGGGCCATCACTGCCTGTGTGTCTGGAGGAGAGACCACTGCAGGAGCCCAATCCCAAACCCCCTATCTCTGTTTGCTCCCATTGCAAGCACAATCCCAAGAGACTCACAGATAGAGCCAAAGGGTTTTGTCCTCCAGCTGGTTTCCTGCCAAGGTCCTGAAGATGGATGGGAGGGGGTGGTGTGGGGATCATAGAATCATGGAAAGGTTTGAGTTGGAAGGGACCTTTAAAGGCCATCTGGTCCCACACCCTGCAATGAGCAGGGATCCTACTCCTCTGCCGTGGCTGCATTGACCCTATGGGCTGAAGGAGTGCACAGACACTTTACTGCATTGGAACCACAGTTTTCAGCAGCACGGGATCATCCCCCTGACAGCTTCATTAGTGCGAGATGAATCTTTGCAGAGTTAGAGATGTCATGCCAGGTAATTAATAACGACCCATAGATATGCAGATTTCCCTGAGCTTTTTGTGCAGTGTAAACCAGTACGATCAGGTTGTGGAAAATCTTCTGAAGAACGATGCAATTCTTTGGGTTTATCACTCATAATAGACCGCAAGACGAGCAAAACATGTGAAAAGGAAGCAATGGGAGCCAAAGGAGTTTGCATTATTGTTCGCACTGTGAAAAAGCAAGGTGCGGGATGTAAAGAGCCGGGGGAGAGCTGGCAACAATGGGCCCCATAGCAACAACAACTTCTAAGGGGGATGGAGGCGCGTGGCTGAGCAGAGCCCCCTGCCCACGCCTTGATCTCAGCACCGCAGCCCCACAGCCGGCAGCCAGGCAGCCCAGGGGACAAAGGCCCCCCACTGCCTCTGCACAAAGGCAGCTCACAATGCACCCGGGACCTGGGGCACAGCCCCACACCCCCGCACCCCTACAACATAGCACCCTTGCACCCCTGCACCTTGAATCCCTGCATCCCCACAGTTCTTTATCCTGACACTCAGCATCTCTGCATCCCCACATCTCCATGCCCTTCCACCCAGAATTCTGCCCCCCCTGTTACCCTGAAACCCTGTATCCCTGCAATCTCACATCCCAGCACCCTGCATCCCTGCACCCCTTGGGTCTCTGTTGCCAGCCCAAGCCATTAACACACGTATTCCAAGAAGGCAAAGAAAAACAAAGGTGAACACTGCAAGTGCTCCTTGAGGAGCGAGGAACCCAGTCAGACCCCAGAGTGCAGGAAACGAAGCGATGAGAGGCACAGGGTGGGCAGCACAGTGCTGTGCAGTGGCAGGAGGGAGCGGAGACACTGTGGTCAGGAGGAGGATGAAGAAGGCTGGAGGGCAGTGGGGCACAGCAAGACCCTTCAGGGCCCCCATCCCACCCAGGGACCCCCAGCCACCAGAGCTGGTAGCGGGGACATCTGCAGCCCCACAGCAGCCGGAATAAAGGCTCCTCTGCTCTGACCCCAGGAAGCTATTTTTGGTTTTTGGGGGACTGCTGCTTCCTTTCCCTTCCTTTGTCATTGACTGCAAACCCCTCTCTTGGAACCACATTTCTCTCATTGCATTAGCGCAAGCAGAAGTCATTCTGACTCAATTTTTACATGCAAAGGTCACCATTAAAAAGTCATAATTCAGCTCCGTACCGAAGGCTGGGCCCTGCCTGCGCTGTCATTAGGGCAGAATTTAAGGAGGTTCTGCCTGAAATGAGTCGGTATTTTTAGCTAACAGTATCAGCCAGAGGAGCGGGAGTGCCTGGGGAGATAACGGTATGGTTTAGATTTCTGCCTTTACTCTCACTGTCACATTAAAAAAATAAATCATAATTTTGATTTTCCACGTCCCTGAGGGAGAGATTGACAGGAGCATCCAGTCCCAGTAATTGGATCATTCCTCTGGGAAAGTTGGCTCCTCCGCTGAAATCCTTACATGCTCAGAGGAAAATTGCTCTCAGTGTTATTGAAAATATTTTAGGAGGCTGAAGATTCTGGGACCTTTCCAATTCGAGTGCTCCAGTCAGTCATTCCAAAGGAAGACAATAATGGGAACCAAATCTGGAGAGCATTTCACATAATTGGAGCGTGGTCCTGTGAGCCGGGAAGGCGTGTGTCGCTGTGGACCAGCCTGGGTTAGGAGCTCACAGGATGGAGCTGCTAGGACACCTTCTGAAATAGACATCTGAAATACATTATTTAGAGTGTTTATTGTCTTCAATAATGAAAAACTCAAAGTGTTTGGACATGGGTGAACAAAACCGTGGTGCCGCCAGAGGCAGTGGAGAAGCCTTACCACTGCCATTGTGATGCTGTTTGCCATGGAGCATTTTGGGGACGTTTTAGGGGCAGAGGTCCCACCCCAGGACAGGGCTCAGCACTGTGAATGCACCTTCCACCAGCACACCGTGGGGCACCAAGTGCCTTGAGGGAGGTGCTGGAAACAATCCAACAGGAACAAGGGCCCCGTGGTGTGCTGGGCTCCAAGTTGGAGGTTGGGGGCGAAACAGGAGATTGCTGATGAGCTGCAGTCTCCCCTTCCCTCCACATAAATTAATTGTGCAATTTAATAAACTAACAGGTGGTTCCACTTCAGACAGAGCAGATGTGAGACCGAACGAGCAGAGCCTCCTCTCGTCTTCCACTCGTCCCCTAGCTATCCCTTCCTTTATATCCTTCTCTTTCCCTCTTCCATTTTTTCCTCTTCTTCTCTGCCTGATTTACGAGCAGCTACAAAATGAAATGTTTTGTCTGGCCTGTGTGAATATTGATGGTAGAGAAATGTTGATTTTAGCTGAATCCATGGTTTCAGTGACCTTCCTGAAGTCTCTGCTCCCTGCAGGCAGCAGGGATGCTGCGTGGAGCTGCGCTTCTCTCACGTCCGTATCTATTTCATGGGCATTCACATTTTCAGAAGGCAGCCCCATTTGTTAAGCTTGCATCCTGTACACACATTTGTCTTCGATTATCTTCTAAAGAGAGGATAAGTACTTATACAAACCTACGAAGAAATTAAACACACAAAACAAATGAGCCTGGCGTGTTTGCGTTCTTTAATTTCCAGGGATAATGCCCGGGGGGAAACACTTGCTCAACCACAGATGGGTTGGGAGCCCCAGGAGGGCTGGGGCTGCCCTCGTTGGAGGAAAGCTCTCCCTCCTAATTCCCACGTGGAGAGAAAACGATAGTACTGCTAATGGCTGGGGCAGTGCAACACACAGGAGGGAAGGAGGAGGTAGCTGGGAATGGGGAAAGACTGGAAAATACAAGTGGGAAATATTTTGATAAGAAGCGTTGTGGGCTTTTACAAATAGCCAAAAACTTCTGGAGCCCATTTATCACTAAATTGAACCCAGATGATCTCAGGCTGCTTGCAGGGGCTGGAATCTGCCTCCAAAAGGCAGACACCTAGGTCTCTGAGCGCAGGGCACCCACAGCACCACAGCTCATGGACACAAGCTTCCCCATTGGAGCTGATCCCACACTCGTGGGACCCTTCAATGCACATCCCTCCCCCTGGTAAAGAGCAGGGCCTCAGGCCTGATGGACAAAGCGCTGGGAACAATGCAAGCAAGCAGATTGAACTCACCAGAGTTCAGAGGGCAGCTCGGTACCCAGCTCATATCACTAGCATGATCATAGAGCCATCAGGTCCCACCTCATCTCCCATAGCTCCATGGCTTACCCTCACAGACTCACCCGGGGCCATCCCAAATGCCCTATGGAGCCTCTTGGTTGGGTCTGGGGCACTAAGGTGCAAAGGGACCCTACTGCACCCCCAATGCTTCACCCCCTGAGCCCCTTCCCTAGAAGGGCAGGCCATGGCCAGCACTTGAATGCACATCACTTGGTCTTTATCAGCCCCATCCCTTGGGACAGTTTGCACAAAGCATGTTAGCTGATCCAGCTCCTGGATCATCATGGCCATGCATGCTGATAGCTGTCTGCATGGGACACGTAACTCCCATTGAGCAGGAGTAATCCTCCAAGTCCTGCTGGTTGCTTGTTGGACGCCAGCACAGTTTTCCCTGCTGCCAATGGGATGCGAAAGAATTAACCAGAGTTGGAATGTTATTGTTTGTGTCAGACTCTGTTAACCGCATTAAAACTATATGTAATGCTGCAATTTCCTATGTAAAAACTCTCTAATGGGCAATACTCAGGAATCAAAGTCTTATGCAGCGGTTAATCTTCTGCACGGACAACGCCAAGTTTAAATCCAGTCCAAATGCCACTTCTCAGTCACAGCTTTAGAGGATTATAAATGATTATAATGGTATTTGTCTACTTGCCTGATACATAAGTTCACGTCAATGTTATCTCGGAAATTGACATTCGGTTTCATCTCTGAGGTGAGAGAATAAACTGTTGACTACCAGCTTCAGAGAGGAAAATGGATTAGCCATAATGTAATTAGGGCTCCATTCACAAATGATTATTTTCGTCCGCTGCACCCAAGGCGTTGATAACACACACATCCAGCAGGAGCACGTTGGGAAGCACGCCTCTGGGATCTGCTCTTGGTGCTGCATCAGGCGATGCTCACATGTGCCGTTCCCACTGGAGGTACCCAAAATAGTTCACCGAGTGCACAGCCCTGACTTTGGGATTTGCTCTGCGTTAAGGAAGGAACTCCAGCTCGGATCCAACACCAGCAACCAGAGGAGGCCAGCTTCTCCCTGCGTGCCCCAAATGGCAGCAACCAGTGCTTCATAACGTTATCTGCTCATGTGCCTCTTCAGCTCTTTGACATACATGAAAGAGCAGGAGCAGCCCCTGAGGATGAAGGAGCCGTGGGAAGTGGTGATAATTGAACAAAAAATAAATTAAGCCGTATACACTGCTGCTAATACAGATGCTTTGTGAATGGCACAGAAGGTTCTGCGTTGTTTTTTTTTTTCCTTTGGCGTTATGAACTCAATTCCACTTAAAGTAACGTGATAAATAGTGGCAAATTGAACTTCATTATGTATTAATGAAAGCAGTTAGGTACAACTGTTACTGCAAGTTAGGGATGCTCACCTGCGAGGAGGGGTTTCTCAATACCTGAATTCAGGGCTGGTGCCTGTGCTGCTGCTCTGCTATTCCCCAGCCCTCGGTAACAAAGAGATGTCAGGGAGAGTCCAGTGAACACGGAGTGGGGATTACTGCAGGAAGACAACACCAGCTCAGAGGCATGAATGTCACAACTCTGCACAAAGCCCTCTCCTTGGCAGCTCCCTAAGAGAAGGGCAAGCCCCAGAAGCCTCCAAGTTGTCATTTCCAAGGGCTTGGCAGTCCTGCTCCTGCATCCCAAGCAGGAGGGCAGGACTGTGGCCATGCCCCATAGCACCACTATATCTCCACCTCAGCACAGCACAGTAGGAGCACTTAAGCACACACCGTGCCCACAGGTGGAGGATGCTCAGTGCTCAAAGCCACTGCAGCCTCGGGGTGATGCCTCCCACAGGGAAGACCTGGCAGAAAAAAACCCACATCCATTTAAAAAGTTTTTCTTCTTCTTACTAGATATCCCTCAACTGTAGAATAATATCAAATGGACAGATCAAAATTGCATTTGAGATAAAATACAGAGCCAGAGGTAGATTTAAGCTCAGGATCTAGCTCCAAAACTACTTACAGTTTGAGGCTGCACAGTGATTTACTGCTCTGCACGATGCTATCCTGCAGGTAGCAGCTCAGCAAGGAGATCATAATCTAGCTAGGGACCAGAGAAGGAATATCTTCCCCTGCTAGGATGAGACTTCAAGAGGAGCCATACAAAGCTAATCCTTGTAACTAGGCATTATCTGCAGAAAAAGGCTCATTTATCCCCTGGATGGCCCCAGCCCCAGGTGCTGCTCATGGGCACCAATCTCTGTTAGAGCCCGGCAGCAGCTGGTGGTGACTGTGCTCACCTGGGGGAGGTGGGATAGGGCCTCTGCTGAGCAGCTCTAGAGTCTTGTGCCTTTCACCAGCATTGGGCCCCCATGTGAGCATACCAGATCTGAACTTATAATGGGGTTTTTTACTATGGTGTCCTGTGAAAATGACATACCCACACATCAGGTAAAACGTTCAGACCTCTGCACATGATCATCCTCTATGAAGGCCCTTCACCAATACCTCACTATACACCTAGAGGTAACTGCAAGAATACTTGAGGTGCAAGAGCCTTGTGCACTGAGGTCCCCTCTGCTCACTGCATGTTGTGGGGTGCACACAGGGTCCTGGGGCCGATGTGTGCCCATGGATGGGGCATGCTGACCCTTCTGCTGCCACCTGAGGAGGAGGGCTGGCCAGGTTATTTCAGCCCCTGGCAGGGCTGTTCTGCAAAACCCACAGCAAGGCTGGCGAGGGGGTCTGGTGATGCCCTCGTTAAGAGAAAAGTGGTGCAATGCCCAGCACTGTGCTCTTCGTGCTCCATGACACAGCCCCGCTGCTCCGCGCGGGCTCCTCTTGGTGCTGCTAACGCAAACATTTAATTTTGATGATTTATAGCACGGCTATAAAAAAAAAACTCTGGATTACACTTTGGAGTCAAGGTCTCAGCTCGAGAGCACATTTTTATAGAGTCAGCATCTCTGTTTTTAAAAGTTATATTTCAATATTAAATATGACATTTTTTCAGCGAGTCAATAAAATCCCTTTAGACCAGATAATAAACCCATTTCTTCCGGGCTGGCTATTGTTTCTACGACGGGTCATATCCTGCGGCCTCCAACACCACCCTATTTCAGCCTCTCGGATTGGGATTTTCACCTTAAATCCCTCCCAGGAACGTGTCCAAGAGGCTCCGTGGTGCCAGCACAGACATACAGACCAACTCCTACAGTCCTTCTCTGCTCACACAGGCATTGCTTGAAGTCCTAAGAAAGCACTGAGGCCTGTGGCAGTGTTAGTTTTATCATACCAGTTCTTGGGATGCAAAAAAACCAGTCTTTGGGTTTCCTTCAAAACGTGAGTCATGGAGAGAGGCTGAGCTCATAACAAACATTTAAATATTTCGGTTACTTAAATGAAGAAATCATATTATACTTCTACATACAAATCATACCATATCTCTCCATGTATTCCATATATTCCTGTCCCTGCCTCACCCTCATAGAATCATTGAATTGTTAAGGCTGGAAAAGACCTCTGAGATCCCCAAGCCCAATCCCAGCCCATTCCTCCTGTACCCACTCACTGTGACCCTCAGTGCCACATCTCCATGGTTTTGAACACTCCACCACTGCCCTGGGCAGCACATCCCCATTGTGTTCCCACACCTGGTGCACCCCTGTCTCACCCTCATCCCACCACATCCCTGATGCCATCCCCATCCCGTCCCCTACACAACGGATCTGTGTCCCATCCCCATCCTATCACTGGGGCTCCTGCCAGACCTGCCCCAGTATCAGGGCATGGCATACATGAGGGATGGCTGAAATAGGAAGTGCTGATGCTGCAGGAGGAGCTGATGGCATTGGGCCCACAGAATGCAATGCAGTGTCATGGCATGGATGATGCTGCTATTAAAGTGCTGCACAACAGAGCACAACTTGGGCATTCAGAGGAAGATGCGTGCTTCATGTTTTTAGAGCTCACAGAATTATCCTGTAATCGTATTTATTTTCTAATAAGAGTTTCTGTGGGAAGTGTATCATAAGATAAATAGAAATTAACTGATTACAAGGATTGTCATTCCTTAAGCACACGTTTATCAGACCATTGCGCATTCTGCTCTAATATCTTGACACAAGAGTGTCAAATTGAACACTAGCCAGATTATGATAATACCCAGCACTTTTTGTAGCTCTCCTATCTGATTTGAAAAGCTTTCGTCTTCACAAATGCACTTGAAGTTGGTGCTTTATGGGGTTTGATTGCATTCATCGCAGGGTTAATAAGCCTTCTCTCAACCATTTAACAAAATCTCTGCAGTATCCAGCCCTTGAATAGACTCAGAATACCAAAGAGTGGTTTAATTAATTTGTCTAATTAATTGAGGCAAATTGAAGTTATTTCTCTTCTGCATATCGCTCCGTGTTACCGGCGCCGATGTCAGAGCATTGCAGGCACAAGCCGGGCTCCCACGGCAGGGTTATCTCACTGCTCTTTTAGCGGCGCATGAAACCCGATGTCTGCAGCCGTGCGGGGCCGCCCGCCCATGCGATGCTATAATTACTTTTGCCATTTTGCTTTCGTGGAGTCATTCGTTACGAGACTGTTCTTATCTTGTCATACCTCCGTGTCATTAGCAATGTTTAAATGCATTAGTGACCAAAGGCAGGTTTAGCGGCGGCGATTAGCGCAGCGGGGCCGCCAGCCGGCTGAGTGGTGTTTGAAATATTGGAATTGGTCTCTTAATTTCTATCAAAACCGATGGGTGAGGCGTTGGTGTGCGGAACAGACGCTGCTCTGGAGAACTGCGTCCCACCCGGCCTGCCGAGCTGAGCAAAGCTCTGCTGCATTATCAAGGTATTCTCAATTTGCCTCTACCAGCCCAGCCCCGTGTTGTGCTCCCATGGCAGAAGGACACCAGCGGTTGTGCAGAGCGGGTTCCAGCCTTGTCCTTGCTAAATCAGTGCCTGCTGATTCTCCTGGGGGCTCTCAGCCCAGGAAGACCCAAGTCACACCCTTACATGTGAATTTTCAGCTCCCAGTGCTGTGTGAAGCCCTGCCCCATGCTCCAACCTACACAGGATCCAGCCCTCAGGCCTTTGTAGCACCTACAGCATTGGTCTTCCAACAACAAAGTTAACTCCATGATGCGTCTCCATTCACATTTCAGTTCTGTATCAAAAAGCACTCTACATCCTCCCAGAGGCAAAGGTCAGAATGCCTATCCGTGCTGCAGATGCAATTAATTGCTGGCCAGGATGACACCATGCAGCCATTCATGCATACGGCCATTTCATTAGGGACCAATATGGCATTTTCCAAAAGTACACTAAGTATTTCCCATTAAGACATGTATTTCCCATAAGGACAACCTTTATAAGCATGAGGCTGCTGAGCTTTGACAACACAGCTGTTGTGCATTGTTTTCCTGGAAAGTGGCAGCAGATATCCCTTCGCTGTGGAAGCAAACAGCGTTAGGGGAGGACAAGAGAGTTTTACTGGATGCACTCCTGCAGATCTTCTGCTCCAGCATTCACCATAAGAGCTGAGCATTTTCAAAGGGGCTTTGAGTGACTGTGCCTTGTGGTGTTAGTATATGAGAAATTACTGGCACAGCTTCGGCGCTCTGCTGGATTTAAAAGCTGGATCTTGTGGAGAAATATGTCCTTTGATTGCTTTAAATTTTTTTTGCCCTTACTATCACCGTGTGAACTCTCTTGCTCGTCACCTCATTGGATAGCACAGAGATTAAGCTTTGACTTTTTTGCTTTGTTTCTTTGCTACATTTAAAGCTGCTCTGGTATTTCCCTTTGGAACAGTCCCTGTGCCCCCAAGACATTGGCTCAGCCTGGGGGCTTTGGGGGAGGAGGAGGTGCGAAGGGCTGCTCTGCAGGCACTGGGAGGAGCAATGCAGGCAAAGAGACATTGCTGCCCCACAAACGATGAGCTGGGTGAGGGGTAATTAGTTCCAAAAGGGGGCACTTGGTGCTGTGGGCATGGTGGTGATGGGTCAGCGGTTGGACTTGGTGATCTTGGAGGTCTCCTCCAACATTAAAGATCCTCTGACTGAGTGGGCATGGTGGGGATGGGTTGACAGCTGGAGCTGATGGCTGCGGAAGTCTTTGCCAACGTAATGATTCTGTGATTCCAAGAATCCATTCTTCTATTTTCCTGAATGACAGCACTGCCCTGCGGCAGCCCCACAAACACAAGCATGGGGCAGAGCTGGGGGACAGAGCTGCAGGAATGGGGCTGTTTATGGAGGGGTCTGCATCACGCGACCGCTGCCTGAGCAGGATTTTCTTCCCCCAAAGTCAGATTGAAATCCCTGAAGTAGAAACTGAACACTCCTTTCTGGCTTCTGCTGCAAATTAAGTCAAATGGTTGGACAATTAGTATAGTCATCGTGTCAAGGGAACAGCCTCAAGATACAGCAAGCACACAGTGAACCGCGTGAATATTTGATATATCTGAAAAATCTTTATAGTCGGGATGTTTTACACTAAGCCACATTGATTTCCTGTCAATTTTTTATATCAGCGTGTGTAATCCTGGTTCAGCAAAAAAACACAATAAATGCGAGCAGTGATATATCCAAAAGGCACACAGCAGACATTTTGCAGTAACTCTGTTCACAGCCCAATAATAAATAAATCAAAATGAAAACAAAAGCCAGTACATAAATCCCTTGTACGGCCCACACCCTTACCAGGCTGGGATGAGGAGCACACGGCGTGCAGCCCCTGCTTATCTGAGAATTTTCTTTTCTTCTTTCATTACATTTTGCAAACGTATTACAGCGTTCCATCTGTCAGCCCTAATACCGAAGGAGAGCATTAGCCTACATATTACCTGGTTCCTGTCTGCTGAAAATGTTGATAAGAGCAGGCAGGAATAGCTCCAAAAAGCCGTATAATCGTTGGTGCTACGAGAGCTGCTTTATTAGAGGCATGGAAGGAGCTGTGCTGGTGGGAGCCAGCTCTGAGACCAGAGAGCAGCTCCTTGAGCTGTGGGACACCAATGGGCATGATCTCACAGTCTTCCACATCTGTGCAGATGGAGCGCTGAGGCAGTGTGGATGTCAGTGGTATGGGAAGGGCACTGGGTTTCGTTAGCGGCTGTGGTCAATACATCAGGTTTAGCTGAGCCCCGTGGAATGATGATGTGTTACACTGCAATTAGCACCATGGTGCTTGGCTCCCATTGACCGGGGGCTCTTCCTCCACTCCCTCCACACCCACAGCCCCTGCTTTGCCTGTGCTTGAACGGCCACAATGCCCACCTGATGAGCAAGAATTCCCCTTTATCGATATTCTCAGTACAACAGAATTTTGAGATCTATACCTCGCCACTTAATTTATCCCAGAGCAATATACTTTGGCCCAACTAGTTTCAAGATGCCGTTTCCAGTTTCATGTGACATCTTGTCCCATTCAGAAGTTGCATGTGCATCCCTCCACACCACAGTTCCTACAGTATTCCTCAGATGCTCATGGAGGTTCCTTCTTACCATTGATTTTTTAGTTAATTTGAAGCAGCAAGATAAACAGCCGATCCACTAAATTCAGTGTAAGTGTGCATACTTTTAAATGAGGTTAAAGCAATTTTAAGCAGAGATATTTCTTCAGTCTGACTGCAGAAGAAAAGAAAATCAATCCCAACTTAATTGGAGGCCGCAAACCAAATTCCACGTTCACAGTTCTCGATGAAGAGCAGAGGAGGCTTTATTTACCAACAGAGTTTGCAGAGGAAAGCTGATGTGCCTGCTGCGTATCAAAGAATTTTAATTTTCCCTGCTTTCCTGAGCAGAGTCTGTGCTTCCCACCAGCTCCCAGCCTCCAAGGGCATGACGGGGGGCTGGATTTCTCCCCTCTTTGGGAAAACCAAGAATCTTCTGTCCCAGCCCCAAATGTAGGAGGTTTCTCACAGCTCCGTGCATGCTTCAAGGATGGAGGCTTCATCCTGCAGGTGTCCTCCTGGTGCTGAGCCCGGTAACAAGGAACAGTGCAACACATGATGTCCATCACCACTTTTTGCAATGGAACTCACAATGCGAGTGCAAAAGCCAACTGGACAGAAGGGAGAAAAAATAAAAAACTGAAAGAATAAAAAAAAAATCATATTAGTGCTGCAAATTCCACTTCCAACTTTTCCTCCTGTACCAGAATTTAATAAGTCTTCTGTCTGGTCTCAGTGCTGCCGGACCCGCTGAGCCCCGGAGCAGCACGGCAGTGTGAGCTCTGAGAAGAGGGATGACTTCACCCTTTTTCACACTCTTCCTGTGCTGTCGCCAAGTGGGAAGTAGCACAGAAATACCCTCAGTGATCTGCCAGGCTCCATCTACTCCAATTATGTCCAATTAATCGCAGCCACTGTTCTGCGAAGCTGAGCAATGGAGCAGGAGATGCAGACGCTGCTATTTCTAACAAAATAGAAATGGAGATGACTTTGCTTTTTCAGCGCATCACATCTGCATGTGTACAGCTTGGAGGCTGGGAGGAAAGGGACAGCTGTTATGGCATGGCATCAGCTGGACACCAGCAAGGAACCCTCAGGGCTGGCCATGGTGATAGGATAGAGGTGGGGCTGAAAGAGTCACCTAAAGCCAGAGCCCAGCGGGGTGAATGTCAACAACATCAAATTCAGCTCTAAACCCAAACAACCCTTCTTCCTGCTGTCATTAATTATTCATCACTGTGCTCTCTAAATGGGAATTGGAAGGAACAGGAGGATACTGAAGCTGGGGAACCGGCTACAACCGCTGTTTGCCCCCCCCCCAGCTCCGAAGCTCAGAGCTGTGGTGGCATCAGTGCAGCCACTGTGTTTCCCTGAGGCATCTGCAGTGCCCGTGGGTACCCTACAGCAGTCGCAGGGCTGCCTTGGTCTCAGCACTGCCCAAATCCTCATGCCTCAGGGTCGTCTAGGTCAGAGCTTGCTGGGTTTTGAGTTGGATTGGGTTCAGGTTTGTTTTTTGATTTGGTTTGTGTTTGTGCTTGGTTTGGGTTTGGGTTGGATTTGGATTTGGGCTTGCATTGGCCTTGCATTTTGGTTTGGTTCTGGGTTGATCTGGATTTGGATTTGGATTTGGGTTGGGTTGGGGTCAAGTTTGGGTTTGGGTTGGGATTGGATTTGAGCTGCATTTGGGTTTGGGCTTGGGCTTGGGTTTGGTTTGGGTTTAGGTTTGGGTTTCAGTTCGGGTTTGGGTTGGGCTGGATTTGGATTTGGGTTTGGGATGGATTGGATTCAGGTTTGGGGTTGGGTTCAGATTCACGTTCAAGTTGAGGATGGATTCATTTTCAGGTTAAGGTCTGGACCTGGTTTTGGGCTTGGATTCAAGTCTGGTTCAGGATTGTCTGCATTATAGTTTGTTTCCCTGTTCACTTTGGGATCTGGGTTTGGGTCCGGGCTAAGTTCAGGTCTGTGGCAATCCCTGACCCTGTGCAGGAGGTTCTGAGGAGTGGGTGGCACACATCAAGGGGCTGAAACTCCAGACCCCATTGGGAAGAAAGGTGTTTGCCATCGAAGCAAAACTTTCCCAGGGTGCTTCTGAAGCAGCGCCTGTAGGAAGATGAGTTTTCTAAATGACTTTTCTAACTTCTTTTTTGGCTCACGTTGGTCATTGGTTCATTTCCAGGTACTGGCAAGAATGTAAATATGGAATGAATCAACTTTTTCCACATTTTCTTTAGCAGCCCTTTTATGAAGAACAGATTTTCCACAGAGGAAATTAAAAAGTACATAAAACTGAGAAACCGTGGTGTTGTTGAGAACAGCATCAGCTTTCAATGTCACTTTATAACTGGCAGCACATACTGTATTCGAATGGCATTAATATAAAGTACAAAGTTTGTTTCAATTAGCTTCGTTTTTCTTTCAGAAGAGGAATTATCATAAATCCCTGAAATAACATTTGTCCAAAGGAGATGTGTATCATTACTTTAGAAATCTTTTATGTCTGTTTTTAAATTACACTTCCTTGTAAAAATGACTCTACATTGATTTAATACACACACTTGATTTGTGTGTATCGCTTAAAGTAAAAAAAGACTCAACACAGCTCCGATTTCCTGTACAAGGCTGTCAAATAGCTTTTTCTGCAGTAAATTCAGTGAGATGGACCTTGCCATTTTGTTCTGCACACGGGTCTGTTAGTGAGGGAGAAAGGGCTTCAGAAGCATTTGGTTCGTCTTTCTTTTCTGGACAGGATTCTTCTGAACAATTTTTAAACTAATCCTTCTCAGAGCATCTGTAAACATCTGAAAACGCCGCGTTTGGCAAAGGGCTGTTGGTGGGTTGGGCTTGGGGATCTCAGAGGGCTTTTCCAGCCATCGTGATCCTGCTCTATGATTAGGGTAGGGGAGATCTAACTCCTCTTCCCCATTCACTTATAAAGCCACAAATGGCCCAAACTGTGGTCAGGCAGAAGCTCAGCTCACATTCCCAACTCCACTCTTCCTCCTCTTGCTGGTTCTTTCCCCAGCTTGTTATTGCAGCTGTGGATCTCATTTCCACACAAAAATAAACCTGTTCTTGTAGCTTGCATGCAATTAGTGCTAAATGTGTGCGGTTTATTTTCGATATCAGGATCCTCATAAGGCATCAAAAACACTTAGGATGCTGACTATCACCTCGCTTTATGACTCTGTCACTTACGGACTCGAAGCAACAAATATTTGATGTGACAGTAACATTAAAATACGGCTCAGCCACTGAAGAAGCATGTCCCACAATTTGCAATGCACGGTGCAATGATGAGCCGTCCATATTAACGACGGTGCAGCTTGTCTCACGCAGAGAGCCTTTGTTGTTGAGGCATGGAGATCCAAGGCGCGTGTCGGGCTGGCAAGGAAAGGACAAATATTTTTAGATGCTGATGTAAATAAGCTGCCGGGATGAGCCCGGCTTCCAGCAACATCAGTCAGGAGATGAGATGCCTTCGTAGGTGGGCAGAGGTCTCATGTTAATTAAAATGTGTGGAGCATCTCTGTGGGGGTGTGCAGGACGCCCCGGTTTTCTTATTGCCCGTTTGCTTTGCTGATGACTCTGGAAAACAGGGGCAGGCAGAATAAGCATCAAATCCAATGAGAGCCAGCCTGGTGTCCATGGCCATCACCCCAGTGGAGGGTGTGGGGTACATGTATGTGTGTCTATGTGTAGGTAAAAATTTGTATGGGTACATACATACACGTCTGCTCATTGCTCTCCTATGTACCCAGTGTGAGTGCAGGCCTCTGCCAGCCCCAAGTCCCAGCACTGAAGCAGAGGAAGGATGCTCAAGGCTCAGAGCTGTGTTGCAGTGAATCTGTTGCCCACCTGCTCAAGCCCACGAGGTGAGCAAATGTATTTTTTCACTTCTTAAAGTCTGCCTCATACACAGAAATCTATTGTGGATTAAGGGTAACGCAGGCTGAAAAGCAAGCCCACTGTGTCCATCAAACCTTGCCCTTGCCCCCTCATCCCAAGGTTCCTGCTGCATCCCCAGCTTGGTCTGCCCACTGCTGCTCTGCCAGCACAGGGGGAAGCACTGCATTATGTGCCAGATCCCACCCCCCACTTTGGGGATTTTCTATTTTCCCCATTTAGTTCAAAGAAATTCCACGTTTTCATCCTGCCTGTTCTCACTGCTGTCGCTTTCGAGGGCTGAGATTTCATGGCCATAGTTTTGCTCTTGGTAAACTCTGAACTATTCCTGCTCTTTTATTTGGATAAAGTCTCCTTCAGTCGGTATCCCAATTCCTGTGGGGATTTTAGGCCTCGTGAAATGATGCAGGGGAGAAAGATTCCTATCAAGAAAGCTTGAAAATGTGGCATGATATCATGTTTAAGTTGATGAACCCACTTGTATTGCAGTGTCACACATGTGCTAGTGTCAGTGAAATGCTCGGTGAATCAGTTTTGCATGGAGGGAAGCAGCTTTGCCTTTGCCAGTGGAAGATGGGATAGGAGGGAGGTGTTCAAACAGTGAAGGAGACCCAATCAGCTGACCAAATAAAAGCACACACTGCAGAGCAGTGCTGGGCGTGCTGGACCTGCTCCAAAGCTGGCTCAGCTCCCCTCTGCTGATGAGATACAGCATCTGTGTGCCCATAATGACTACTAGCATGTGCATATCTATATTTACATCTACAGCTAGTTCTACATCTACACCTTCATCTGCATCTACGTGTGTATCTGCATCTGCTTCTACATCTACATCTATCTGTCTGCCTATCTATACAATCTATCTGTCTGTCTGCAATGCTCCAACATCACTGCACCCAAAAAGGACAGAAGTGGCCCTACCAGAAGACCTGGGAAGAAATCCACCTTGCAGTCTTAATCTTGTGATTTTTTATCGGTGTTGCAATTGTAATAATCTCTTTCAACCAAACCACAAATGGGTGCCATGGGACAGCGCCTTGGTGATGTGGGTGCTCAGTGGTCCCCCAGCCCCTGTCCCCTTTGTCCCCTGTGCCCGAGGTGCTGAGCTGAAGACAGTGGGACGTGTGCCAGGAATGATAAAGGACAGAGATCACTGTAGCACGGAGCAGATCGGTGGCATGGGATGACCTGGTTAGCAGATCATGATTAAAGTACACAAAGTGTTTCTGGGCAATATATTGCCCAGAAAATTGAAAGAATTTTAATAAAATGGGATCTGGGAGAAACAGTTCTTGTTTTTGTTTCCTCTTTCTTTGCAATGCAGCAGGGCAAACACCTCCCTCCACTGCTGCCTTTAGAAGGTCCTCTCATTAGAACACCCAGTGCACTTTTGGATGCTATTGCAGGTGCAAGTGCTGGAGATCCCGTGCTGCATTTCACTTGAGTCCCCTTGGCGCCCCAATGGCTGCAGCTGTCCCACTGCCTCCCCTTGTCTCTCCATCACCATGCACCACACATCACCCACAGCCACGGCTCCAACCTGCATGGAGTTCTGAGTGCTTTATAATGCTGATATCCACCCGCGATGCACCGCAGACAACGGCAGCGGCTGTGCCAGCAGTGCCGCGCGGCGGCGGCGGAGGCGGCCCTGTGCTAATGTATGCCTGTCCCTTAAATTCTGTGAGCAGTTGTAAGACAGCCGGATCCCACCCATGGGAGCGTGTGCCCTCATGAAGCACAATTACAATGAGAATATCTCATTATCTCATTGGCTTTAGCTTACTCTTCTGTTACCATGGTTTCAAATACACAGAGGAGCCTGAAACTAAGAGCGCCGCTAACAAAGAACATCTCCTTGTACAATGACATCAGATCGTGTCGGACAGAACAGACTTAATTAAATAGCCCCGACCTGGGCCAAAATACCAAAGTTGAGGATACTTGTAAAATCATCACGGCGTGGGGTTTGCATGGCTGGAGGGCTCTGTGGCCACAGCAATTGGTGAAGGATCATGCTGGTGCAGGGAGAGGCCAACACCAGTGGCAGAGCCTTCCTCTCCCACCACCCCAACCCTCTGCCCCCCAGCCCTGCACTGCCCATGGGATGCTGCCCACGGCTGGGTGCCGCGCTCCCATCCCCGGCTCCAGGTTCTGAGCAGCAGCATTAAAAATTCCACAAATCATTTATTTACCCTGGAGTATATCCGGTGACATAATGTGACAATAATGACATCCCCAGTGGTGTTAATTGATTTTGTCTTGGTAGAGAGGGTAATTTGGCGTCCACAGCAGCTTCTAGATCACGGACTTACTGATTGTCTGCCTAGGTATTATTACTGTTAATGAAGAGAAAACATGCTTTCCTCTTTAAAAGACAGTATGCTAATTATGACAGACAGTAGGGAGTCAGAGGTCATTTATTATTTTTAAACAGAGAGGTAATGCTAAACGACTGGCATAGAAGTGCAATATGACTGTAAATTAATAACTGCGATTCCTGGCTCATAAAATCCAATGTCACCATTAAATGAAAAGAGCGTTCATGAAACATTCTGACCGTCTTAGCACTTGAAGGTGTGAATAATTAACAGCCAGAAGTTAACATCCACCAGCTTGTAAAAGGTCTGATTAAAAGCAGTGTTCGTCAGCCACCAAACTATCATAGCTCATTGGGTCAACATCTCCTAATTAATGGTTTCTTATTAGAGGGATAAAACATGTTTTCTCGGGACAATTATTTTTAAAAAGCAAGGACTGCTCCAGACACATTGTGAGGAATAATTAGGAATTATGTAACAGCAATATGGGAAATACCACCAGGGCAGAACCCAATCTGCAAACAGCTGCCACCAGTGCCATGGCCAACTCGTCCCTTGCCTGTCTCCATCTTCGGATGGATGTGCAGCGCATCTTCCACTGCACTGCAACATGAAGCACTGCTCCTTGGGGTCTGTGGGGTGAGAAGTGCTGAGGGAAGAAGCCAGTGAGGGATCATTTATAAACAGGATTGGGAATGGCTGTTTACGAGGGTGGATAGTGATAGGACAAGGAGGAATGGTCTTAAACTGAGATAGGGGAGGTTTAGGTTGGATATTAGGAGGAAATTTTTCACCCAGAGGGTGGTGACGCACTGGAACAGGTTGCCCAAGGAGGCTGTGGATGCCCCATCCCTGCAGGCATTCAAGGCCAAGCTGGATGTGGCTCTGGGCAGCCTGGTCTGGTGGTTGGTGACCCTGCATGTAGCAGGGGGATGGAACCAGATGATCATTGTGGTCCTTTTCAACCCAGGTCATTCTATGATTCTACGATTCATTGCAAGGCAGGGCTGGGGGCACCCATCTGGAAGGTACCGGGGAGATGACAGCAGTCATCCTCTGCTTCTGCTTGGTGCAAGCTGCCATCACAAACGTGCACTTCTGGAGGCTTCTGGAAAGCATGAGACTGAGTAACACTGGGTTGGAGCAGGAGGAGAGATGAAGCAACATGGATTTCATCGGCGACTGCGTAGACACGGATTTGTCTCTTTTGTGATACGCACGTGATTTCAATTGGTATTAATAAAGTATTAGCTGAATTCAGTGGAAGGGAGCTGACCTTTACGGCTCTTTGTTGGAAAACTTTGAAAAATTCATGATAGGCCATCATCTGAGGTGTCACTCCAACCTCCATCTTGCTCTGCTTCTCCTGTTCCCCCTTGCCTTGCCTTGTGTTTTATGTGCAAAGCCACAGCTCCAGTGCCAAAAAACCAGCTGCCCCACACCACCAGACCCATTTTCAGCTAACCTAGGCTGAGAACCAGGAGTTCCTTGTTATTTTATTTGCATTTCAGGCGCGGTTTTTACAACTTTACAACTTTTTCCTCGCAATAAAATGTATTTTTGTTGCTGTTGTTTTAACCTCAGCAGCTGAATTTGCACATTAATTTGGCTCCAAGAACTGGGACTTGTTGCACTCACTTCACCTGCAACAAAATTTGAAAGAACATAAAGAACTGGCATGGCTTAAAACTCAGGATCACTGCTGAGGTGAACACTTCTGTTCCTCGTGCTGCCACATTCATACGAATGATTTACTTCCAAAAACAATTTTGTTAATGGCTTCAGGAAAGGGTTCAGTGTTTGGGACCTGTACTTGAGGACAGTGGTTATGACACTGTACAGTATATCCTTGATACGTGAATAGCCCTTCCTGCTTTATAGGGTTCTTGTAAGCCTATAAAACCTAACTCAGAAAGAGAGATTTAGGCTGGTGCTGGCAGTTCTGCTTCCCCTGTGAGGGGAGACATGGCTGAGGTTGTAAAGGTGCTGCAGGGGCAGCCGAAAAGAGGCTTGGTTATGGGCATGAATTATGGAGAAAGCTGGAGACACCCCAGTCTGGTTAATCTAACAAAAGGGAGAGTAAAAGGGTAATCTCTGAGAGATACAGTGTCCTGAAAGGGAAGGAATTAATGTGGATGAGCTGTCGAAGACAGTTAATAATTTAACAGCTGTAGGTAATGGGCGGACAGCACTTTCTAAGGATAGATCAGATAGATATGGGCATCCTAGGAGCAGCCAGGGGCTGGGGGGAGTTTGGCTCTCTTGTTGATGTAGCTTTGTTTCCTCATGCTGTAGGAGGTGCAAGTTAGTGGTAGAAGGAGGAATACCATCAGTAGATGTCAATAGATGCCAATAGATGTCAATAGATGGCCAGTAAAGATCAGTAGTTGCCAGTGGAGGTCAATAGATGCCAATGGAGGTCAATAGATGCCAATGGAGGTCAATAGATGCCAATAGAGGTCAATAGGTGTCAACAGAGGTCAATAGATGTCAATAGATGCCAATAGATATCAATAGGTGTCAATAGATTTCAGTAGATGCCAAAAGGTGTCAATAGGTGTTAATAGATGCCCATAGATGTCCTGCTGGATGTGACATCTATGGGGTGGTGCTGAGCCCTGGCTCCGGAGGATGGTCCCAGGGCATCAGTCAGAGAGAGAAGAACTGCAGCAGCTGCAGCCCCACAGGGAAGAGAGAGGAGCTGGTGGTGGCCGTGCTGCCATCAAGCAGCAGCTGAGAGCTCCACTGGCAGCACGGTCCCTAAGGCTTGGGGCTTTTGTTTTTAATTTACTTCTTAAACACCACTCTCTAAGTGTTGACCTCCATTAAAAGCATTCCCCGGCTCTCATTTGCATTTAAAGAAGAGAAGTTCAAGCTCTTAAATTCCAAATTCTGCAGGAGATGAGGGCTGATGAACCAATATTTACACTAGATTCAATTTGGTGCCTAAATGGCATTTTAGCTGTTGTTATAATGAGCGGGCACTGCGCATGCTGCCTGGCTGGTTTGGACTCACTCTAATGATCTGGGGGTGTGGTTATGCTTTAATGACACTCTTTAATAATTTATCAATAGAGTTTGTAAGTGCTAATTTGCACTTTTAGGTGCATATTCTCCTTTTGAAGCCATCACACAACCCCCCATTAATGTTAATGGGAATTGTGCTCACATTAAAAGGAGATTACACCCCTTAGGTGTTTAACATCTGACTTACCTAGGTCTTAAATTGCATTGCTGAATGTCACTTCTTTCATTTCCTGGGTTGGCTTTTTGCTGCGCTGCCACCACACGCGTGCAGAGGCAAAGAACATGCATGACAGACAAAAGCGGGGCATGGGAAGGCAGAGCCCAGCCTCGTCCCAAGGCTTCAGCCCAAAGTCAGTGTGAGATACCCACAGAGGGTTCAGCTTTGAACATCACCACTGAGGAGATTCAGTGACAGCACCCAAGGCCAACGTTCTTGGGTTGACATCTCATTAACAGACAGTACGTTCGTTAGGGCTCACATTTGTCTCCTCACTCAGAATATCACTTGAGTTCAATTGAAATCCTATTTACTTTGCTAAGGTTAATCAGGTTAAATTACACATTTAAAGATCAATTTTCAACCCCTGGCCCTTTACTAAGCCCACGCCTACTCATATCTGGGGTTTTGGAAGACTAACAGAATGTGAAACTGAGCTATTTGGGCACAAGAGGTGCATCTGACTTCTGGTTGTCTGCCCATGGGGAAGAGATTGGAGAGCTCCTGGAACCCAATAACCCCAGCAATAAGTGGTCAGGACCTGCCCTGGGCACAGCATCAGCTCAAGGCCTCATCCTTTAGGACTCATTAAACTCGTTAACATTTTGGTGATGGATTAGTGTGGGTAAAGATGAGAACCAGAAGTGTAGGCAGTTTCCCTGGGAGTGTTCTGATTGTGAGAAAATGTCTTATAAACACCAGAGGTTCCCCAGCACTGCATTGCAGAGACCGTGTGTTAAAACCCATTGGTGGTGCATTTGGTTCTTGGCTAGGAGCATCCACAGGAGAGGAGAGCACTGCAAGTCTTCCAGATGGAGAAAGGAGGTGGGAAGTCTGACTGTCTTATTTTGGTCCTCGGACAAGTGAGGACTGTAGGACTGCAGTAAGTCTCAGGTGCTGGAAATAGGGTGGTTCTTCCTGAGACATGCACCACGGATACCGTAAGGAACTGATGTGCCCTCCTTGGCCAAGTAAGGTTTAAGGGGGTTTTGGTGAGAAGGCAGTGAGATGGTTGGGGGTGGCTTGGGCACTGGGATGCTGGGTGCAGGTCCTGGGGGTGCTGACCCTGCGTCACGGTAGCTGGCTGTGGAGCAGATCTTGTGCTGGGGTGGGATGATTTTACAGAGCTCAGGTGTTTGGTATTCATCTGCATAACTTTCTGTGCTCGTCTGTGCACCGGCTGAAAAATATAATGAATGCCTTACATGTTAATCATGAGAGAGCAGTCGGAGTGTGCTAGGCGATGAATTATGCATTTGCCCCCACTTGGGAGTTAATATTTACCATATCTTGCTGAAATCCATTACGAAGAACAAACATTGTATTTATAGGACATGCTGCAATGCTGTTCGCTGTGCGAGGCAGCAGGACGGGCGCTGCGGGGCTGCGCTGGGCTCTGGAGCAATGCTGTGTGATTGTCCTGGAGTGGGGCTGAGCTGCTCACAGCCTCCAGGACAACAGTCCCTGCACACACCTGGGGAGAACCAGGGGAACACATTGTGCTTGGTGGGCTGCTCGTCCCTGCCCAGAGCATGGCATCCTGCACTGGGATGTTCTCCCAGTGCTCTCAGTGCCCCAGCACACCTCTACTGGCCCATTGCTGAGTTTCATTCCTTTCCATTTGTATCCCTGTATAAAAATCCCACAATGGGAAAGTGGATGTAAATTTGCTGGAAGTCTGTCCAGCAAATCCTTCAGGACTGCCCGTACTGGGAGTCATCTTCTCCCAAGTAACAGCAATAGGGTGAGAGGTGATGGCCTCACGTAGCACAAGGGAAGGTTCAGGCTGTATATTAGAAAACATTTCTTCTCCAAGAGAGCAGTGATGCAGTGGCACAGCTGCCCAGGGAGTGCTGGGGCTGCCATCCTGGGAGATGCTCCAGAACTGTGGGGATGTGGCACTGAGGGATGCGGGCAGTGGGCACGGTGAGGTGGGTTGGGATGGGTTGGGGATCTCAGAGGTCTTTTCCAACCATAATGATCCTGTGATTCTATGTGCAAAAGCACCACCCCCTTTATTGCACACCTCCATTGCTCTGCAGGGCCACTGAGCTTGCCTGAACCCTAAAAACATTCACACAAAAAGTGGAAGAAAATGGGCAACAAATAGCTCCAAAGCAGCCAGTAGCACCTCAGAGCATTGGAAGTCAGCAACGGGAGCTGAAATCTCACGGGTACCTCTGTGGGTTGTGATAAGTTGCATTGCTGGGTGGCACTCAGCGACATGGCATGGCCGGTGCACGTGGGTTTAATTCGCTCCCGATTGATCCCATAATTACAAAATTTGTTTAAAGCTGTTATATTATCTCCTTATTTGACACAATATGGCACAATTTTGTTATAGTATTGAAAACCAAATAAGACAACCGCAGTTGGTAGCATTTCAAAGGAAGATTCCCTTTAAGATGAAATCAATCCCGTTTCAAGTTTATTCCCTTGCTTTACGACTGGGGCTCTAGGGGTGCATTTTGCTGAAATACGTCTTTTTGATTTCGCAGAAGTTCTGTAGATTAATATGCAGCTGTCATTGCAAGGCAAATCCAGCCCCGCTTTCATGTGCCTCCCCTCTCCCCAGGCTGCGGGGGACGTCTCTGCCGGGGCCCAGCACAGCTCCCCTCGGCCCCCCCATCCCCTCACCCCTCTCCGGACCCTCTCCACCCACTCTTACAGCAGCACAAAGCGGGGCTCCAGGTACACCCAGCAGCACAAGGGGATATTTGCTCTTTTCTACCTTCCTCGCAGCGCCCTTTGAAAAGTTGTTTGGCTTGCAGATCATGTCGGATAAACTTTCCATGGGGATATTTTCCAGTAAATAGGCACTGAGGGCTGTAAGCAAAGTTTCCATCTCGGTATCATTCTTTGAGCACTGATTCCTGCTGCGGTGTCCCTCAGGTGGGATTACCTGCACATGGCTGGAGACGGCGGCCGCTCCCATGCAATGCATTCCCATCTGCATGCGGATGGGAAGTCACCTCCTGCACAGCTCTGTTATGGTGAATTATGGGGGGCACAGCTTGCGGCACCCAGGTACCCTGAGATGCGCTCTGAGTGGTCACCCCAGGGACTGCTTCTGTACCAAAACAGCACTTCTGTGGCTGTGGCTGTGGGGGCTCTGCAGGCTGGAGCAGAGGAGGTGCCAGGGAGAGCTGAGCGCAGCCTTCCAGTACCTGAAGGGGGCTGTTAGAAGGGGGTGGACAGGCTCTGCAGCAGGGTCTGTTGGCACAGGTTGCCCAGACAGGTGGTGCTGCCCCATCCCTGCCGACACCCATGTTCAGGGGATGGGGCTCTGAGCACCCAATGGAGCTGGGAGTGTGCCCGTGCATTGCAGCAAATGAGACCAGATGGCCCTTAGGAGTCCCTTCCAACTCAAACCATTCTGTGATTCTATGGTTCTAATTATTTATTACAGCCCTGTATATGATTTCAAGGCCAGATCCCATTTCCCACCCCGATGAGCTCTGTGCCATTGCTCCCACCACAGTGGCAAGGCCATAAAACCACATTAGTAAAAAAAAAATACCACCATGAATCCCTTTCTGGTGCTTCATGGAGATGACTTTTTAAATGTATATATACACATATGATGTGAAAGCATGCATCCATGGGCAGGGGCTGCGCAGGGCAGAGGGATAGGTGCAGGGCAGCAACCTCAGGAGGAGGAGGAATGCACAAGGGGATGGAGCCAAGCATCCCTGATGGGTTTCCATGCGATTCCACCAAAATTAATAAAAATGACTATTTTGAAGATCTCTGCATACGTTATTTGCTTTCCTGAACTGGAGGGCTGCAAATCTGGCATTCCTATTGTTCCAAAGAATGAGAAGTGCTGTTGGGGAATGCTGCATTAATAGCTGAAGTGCCACACGCAGTTGTTTTATGAAGGCTGCTTTGTGCTGGCTGAATATCTCTGTTGATCCCTCCACTTTAACACACAATTTGTATTAGAGCTGTTTCTCAGAAGCATTCTCCACAGCTGGAGACATACAACGCATCAGAATATTTGAATACGGAGAAGACAGGAGCTGGAGTTCTGCGTGCTGAAGTGCTCATCTCCCAAAATTTGGCTCTTGTTTTTCCTTTGTACTCTGCTTGAATTCCCCTTTTCCATATTTCTTTCACATTTCTTTCACATTTCCATTTTCCTTCAGGGCAACTGCAAAGAGCTGAGCTGGGATGGGCTTCTACTGCGTGTTGGGAGCCCAGGCTTGGCATGGCTGGGATTTTCTGTTTCTGCAGATAAACAGTGATAGTATGCAAGACAAATGGGCTGAGATTTTTGGCACAGAACATTATCAACAAAATGCCTTGGCTCATGGCCCCAGAGCAGCCATGCCCCTACTGTGACACCCCACAGAGCAGGGCAAGTGCCACCTACCTCCATCCTCCACCTCCACGGTGCTGGTGACAGCTTGGGCACACAGTCGATTTACATGTCTGGGATTGGGTGACCTACAGGTGTATGGGATTGGGTGACCTAGAGGTGTATGGCATTGCAGGTACATACACACATCTGGGAGGAGGACAGCCATGTGCCCACAGCCTTCCACATCGCTCCAGTTGTACACCTGCCATGTTGGCATTACTGCCTATCAGGGAGATGCATTACAGAGCACGGGAACGTCTCGGTGTTCCAGCAGAGGACATTGTTTGCCCATATTTCTTTAGAAAGACCGTGCATTATAATCACTGTACGCAGTAAGCCACGTAAAACGATCCCCATTCATTTTGTACAATAGATACTGTGTCGTTTAATTAATTTAGACTAAGGAGGAACGATCAGCATTCACTAACAACGTTTCCTTCGGGACTGTAAATGAAAAACTCTCTTTCCGTGCAGCCCCCAGAGTGGGAAGTGCTGCTGCAGATAAGATTCGGGTTGGAGGGATATGTGCTCCTGCTCCCTGTATTTCCCCAAGCTCTGTAATGAACTTATAAAATGGACCTAAAGCGATGGTGGCAATGACGCCCGCAGCCCTGCGCGCACCTGGAACCGGCAGGAGGGCACCCACTGCTCGTGGCCCTCAGCCTGCCCAGCACCACTGCCTTCCTCACCCCGGTACTGCTTTGGTGGTGTAAAACAAAGTATTATAGGAAAGTCACGTGTTTGGAGATGTTTATGGTGCACGGAGCAACAGCGCAGCGACTGCCCGGAGCCGTAACGCCGCGTTTTAGCATTTCTGTCCCTGCAGAATCCATTTTTATATTATGGAAATTTCTGCAGACCTTAGGCCATGAGTATTGAACGGCCCTCACCTCTCGCAGCTTCTCATTGACCTACAGTACAATACAGGCTTTTTTTGAACATAAAAGCATCATTGACAACCCCTCTATTACTCCGAGAGCTTGTTTACCCATGCGACAGAGTGGACTTTCAAACTTGCCGCTAATTAGGAGCACGCTGCTGAGGACAAGCCCCCGGCTCCTAATGCCCAGCACAGGTGATATCCCATCCCACCACCGTCTCGGCCCCAGGGCTGCCCCCTACTCCCTGCCCCACATCCCCCATCCCTTCCCAGCCATACGCCCAGCAGGCAGCAAGCCCACAGTCACCGCGCCTCCAACCTCACCCTTGTTTTATCCCTTCAAATTTATAGCCCTGCACACTTACTGTAAGCACTATTTTCAGCATGCATTAGTAGGACTATTTTAATCATGGCTAGCAGAGCTTCTCCCCCCAAACAATTTCTCTTCTTGGGAGAGCTAATGCGCGCTGGGGACACGGGTTAGCCTCCAGCTGCTCCTTGGTGAATTAGCTGCGGAAAAGTCTCTCCCTGCAGCCTTCAGCAGTCGGAGTATTTAAATATAACCACACGGCTTTCATTTGATATAATAAAAGATTCTCATCTGTATTACCGGGTTCGATATAAGCGGTTTGCCTCTCAGATGTATTATAGTTCATTTCATATCTAGTGATACAGTAATAGCTCAAATTGCGCATTGAGGTCAAGGACAGACATTGATCTCTTTAAGCAAACGCTGCTATTAATTAGAGGTGGGCTTGCACTGCAGAACCCGGCCCGCGTGGGTCCCTGCAAACCCCAGAGCCCTGTGCCTGGGGCTCGTTATGGGGTTTGGCTCAGATTTGGCTTTGGTAACCCCAAGGACAACCCCAAGGACAACACTTCTGCCCCAGCACCTTCACTGCGGTACCCATCGCTCCTCTTCCCACATCCTTTTCTCCTTGCCTTTTTAAAGTCGCTCCCTGGCCAATTCTTTCTGAGTAAGGAAGGTTTTGCAAAGTTTCAGGAGCCGCTTCCCATGCCTATAAACGTTTTATTGCCCAGGCAATACGGCCAAAGCACCCGCTTGTCTCCTGCCCAAGATTTCCAATGCAACACCACCACTCCCTTCCATCCTCACCCTGTGTGCACACACGCACATTTATTTCCCAGCTTTCACCAGATCATCTTAATGATAACTACTGAACCAGAAATCAGGGAGTTTATATGAGTACTGCTAAGCCGTCAGGAAAAGTCTTCCCATATTACAGCAGTGATTTTATTAAAACCTTTCAACCAAAACCAAAGAACTCCAAGAGAAGGAGGGGAAAAAGTCACAGAGATGGTGGGAAGCCCTGTGGCATCCCAGGCTCTGCTCCTGATCTGTGCATGGCCAAGAGCAAAGGCTCTGAAGGTTTGGCTGCTTGCAGCATCCCTTGCTCTGTGACACACACACAGAGTCACTCAGGAATCACCACTTTCACCCAAACCCACTGTGAGTGTGGGGCATGGGGGCTTCCTGTGGAGTGTGGGGCTGTGCCCACTGCCTGTTTACAGCACTGGGAGGAGGGAATCATAGAATCACAGAATCATAGAATGGCCTGGGTTGAAAAGGACCACAATGATCATCTGGTTCCAACCCCCTGCTATGTGCAGGGTCACCAACCAGCAGACCAGGCTGCCCAGAGCCACGTCCAGCCTGGCCTTGAATGCCTGCAGGGATGGGGCATCCACAGCCTCCTTGGGCAACCTGTTCCAGTGCGTCACCACCCGCTGTGTGAAAAACTTCCTCCTAATATCTAACCTAAACCTCCCCTGTCTTAGGGAGGGAGGCGATGCGAGAGCTGCAGAGCTGGTGTTTAAAGGCTGAGCGTAGCCCCAAGTGAAAAACCAGGCACAAACACAAAGAAGAGGCAGGATAAACAAAATCCGCTATTGAGAAGTTGTGGGGGTTATCCATCATTGTCAAGGCTCTCTTTGCAGTGTGAGCCTTCATAGCAATTCAGAGTACCAGCAGCTATAGCTGTCCCTATATCTTAAGGATATCCTTTTCAGGAGACATCAATAACAACAACAAAAAAAAGAAAAACTCTTTTTTAAGTGCCATCACGCTGAAAACTTGCTTGGATTTGTGACAGCGTTTTTACATGAGAATAAAAGAATTCAGAGCTTCCCCGTGATGCGGTACCAAAAAATTACATTAGCAAATATTTGAGCAAGAAGATCGGCATTCAATATGCCCTCCTCATATACTCATTTTTAACGATAAAAATGAAATATGGAATAAAAAGGGTTTTAAATAAAACCCATCCCCTGAGCAGTGCTGGGGGCATCTCCACGCCGTGGCGGTGGCTGCGAGGATTGCGCTGCGTCTGTTGGCTGCACTGGGCTTCGAAGCAACGACTGAAGTGATTTGACTGATGTAGGTAGGAAGATTGCGATGATACGCATTGGCATGGGGAAGATTAGGAGCGAAGATATGCTGTGAAGCTTCACATCGCACATCTGGAATGCATATTATAATCTGTTGTAAGCTAAATGCTGTGTGTGCAGCAATTGGGGCTGGCACCAATGGCCCTGGCGCAATGCAGACCCCCTCCCAAGCCCCTCTAACTCATCCCAGCTCTCAGCTGATCCTGACATGGTGTGCAATATGTAGCAGATGTACACCAGTGGTAAGTGCTGAATGCACCACGATTAGCCGTACAAGCCCTTTTGCAAGGGTTTTACGCTGCAGCTAGGGGAGTGGGCACCATCAGAACACAACGCCGCTTGCTGCAAGCTGCCCTGCTGCATGGAATTGGCTTTGGAGCTTCTGGGCAGGGATGCAGGCAGATGAAAATGGTCCCATTGGATGTTGGTGCTGCGCTGCACCTGTGCGGCACAGAAGAAACCGGAGTGGCCAACACTCCATGCTCTGCTGCTGCGATGCTCCCACAGCAGCACTAGGAAACCAGCTTGGGAGTGTTACACACACAAAAGCAGGCAGGGTTAAGGCCACCAGCAGCCTTTCCTGGGATGTTTTGTCGCAAAAGCAGCACAGCATCCAAGCACCTTACATCTTGCAGACACAGTGCTACCAGGAACATCATGGCTCCTGTCCTGCGCCAGCCAGCAGCGCTGCTCCCAGGCTGTGCTTTGCACAAGCTCCTGCAATTTCAGAGGCACAAATGGGCAGAAGAAGGTGCCTTGCACACTGCCATCCCCTTGCACACCGCCTTGCCCTGCACACTGCCATCCTGCCGGCTCCTGCAGCCCCACTTGGAGAAGCACGAGGGAAATGATCCACCAGGAGAGCGCGCGAAGCATCCGCACCTGCGCAGGGAGAGAACGTAATAAATAACAAATGCGATCTGATTGGAGAACATAATATTACTTTCAATGCAAAAATGAATTATGCTGCATGCAGCAATAAATCACGTTACCATTCGCCGGCACAGAGGCGGTCCTGAAGCCCTGAGCTCCGTAGTCCCGAGCACAGCCACCAAAGGACCTTCGTGGGGAAGAGGGCATCCGGCCGCGGCACTCTGCGGGCCAAGCGGGGTGGATGAGGAACTGCTGTTTGTTTCAGCTGCAGCACAGACTGAAGGAGCCCTGAAGTCGGCGATGGAACAGCTTCCTGCTCAGCGCATCGCAGCACCCCGCTGCACCCGGCCGGGTTCCAACCCGACATCCCCGCGTGTCCGACCCGCACCTCCGGGCCACGCACACCGCATCCCTCCCCGAGCATCGCCGGAACGGCAACGGCCCCACCTGGCGGGCGGGTCCGAGGGCTGGGAGCGGGGCTCGGCGGCATCCCGAGACAACCCGCTCGCGGCCGCAGCCCCCCCGGAGCACAGCAGCCCCCTCCGGCCCCGCGGTGCTGTGTGATGCTGAGCTGGATGCGTGCACGGCACCTCCCGGCCGCGGGGCTGCAGCACCCCGGAGCCGTCCTGCTGCAAAAAGTGGGCAGGGAACTGCAAAAAAAAAGTTCTGAAATGTTCCTTCCTTGAGTGTTTGCACGCTCACAAACCAAGCAGTGTGCTGAGGGGGGAGGCTGCACCTCAGCACTCGTCTCCAAATGGATGCTCGTAGTTGTGCTCACTCACCACCGGCTCAATACGTTCTCCCAGGGCCAGCAGAAATGGTAACAGAAAAGAGAAATTAATAAATCAATTAGCAACGTGGATCACTGGGCACTGTGGGGTGCGTGAGGGTGGGACCTGGGGATCTGAGAGGTCTTTTCCAGCCTTTGTGACTCCGTATCACCTGTGACAACATCCATGCACAGCCCTGGGATGTAAAGCACACCCGGCCCCACTGCCCGGGGTGGGCAGCAAAAGGGTCAGGAGGTGAGAAGCTGTGGGTTTGGTGCTCCAGGAAACCATGGGAAGAGGCAAACAGAGATGCTGGAAAACAGGGGAAGAAATACTCGCTTTATTTCTAAGCTTGGCACATTTGTATCTCAGCCAATTGGCTTAACTACAACTTGCAGTCCTCATTTTGAAATATGGGCATTTCTCTCCTGGAAATGCTGTCCTCAAATATTTCCTTCGTCTGAAAGCTGCGAGGGTCAATACATCAGCACTAAAGTCTGCTGAGTGCCTCGAAATAGGGCGATAGCATTTCCAAAAGTAAGTGACCACCAGGCTGCCGTTAGCCTGACACTGCAGAGGAGGAGATGGCTTTCTGCAACTTTGATTTACTGACAATTGTTGGAAAAGAAGCAAGCAAGAAATGAAAGCCCAATATTTCCATTACAGCTTACTTAACGAAAAAATATGGGAGATAAGTCAGACATCATAAAATACCCATCTTCTCACTATATTTACAGGCTTGTACAATATCTTGAGCCAGGGCAGGAATCGATGTAGAGCAGAGCTCAGAGCGCAGCAGCACCGCAGGGCAGGGCAGCCCGGTCCCAGCAGCTGTGCAGCGTGGCCATGGCCACTTGCCCCAAAGAAACCAGTTGGAAGGCTGAGCAATTTCTCCTCAAGCAAGCCTGCATTATCCCTTTTTGTCTGTTTATCTCCCCTGGACAAGGGGAATGCTTTGACCTCAGGCTCCGGTGTTACAGCCGATCCATCGGGCATCCACCGTGGATGCATCCAGATGAGTTTTGGACCTGGAAGATGTGCTTTGGGCAAAGAACTGCTTGAGCTCCAGGCAGGAGCAGCAGGTCTGAGGTCCATCAGCAAGCCCAACAAAATTGCATAATGCAGCTGGGATGGGAGGATGCTGCTGCGAAGGCAGAAGAGCCTCTGTGCCGGCGCCAGGCAGCGCTTCCTATGGCTCAGTCAATACTTTAATCTATTGTAATGATTATCATTACTGATGTTTAGTATAATCACCTTGTCTGATACAATTGCTAGAATCTGAAAGTCAACTAGATTTTAATGGTTCATCATTAGGAGCGTTATTTAGTCGGATTAAACTGGTCTTAATTCCTCTGCAGCTATCATTTAAAGCCGTTCGGAGCACGTTATGGCAGCCCCCCTCATCACGATATGAATCAATGCCCTGCCTGCACACCGTGTATTTCCAGCTGCATTTAGCAAGCAATGGCACAGATGGACACTGAGGTAGTACAGCAATTAATATTTGCAAGCTGTCCCCACCACCATTAAAGTTTCTCTAAAAAGCACAACAGAGGAGGTTGGATACACCGTGCTGCCCATGGGCAACCAGAACCAGGAGCCCCAAACTCCTTAACCACAGAACTGGGCTCTGTCGTGTGCAAAACATTAATTTCCCAGCTTCCTGCCATTCAGAAACCAGGAGAAACGTTGATGCTGCAGAGGCACTGTGCTAGAAACCCTGAGGGACCATTTTTTGTTGCTTCCTTGACGTGCTGCAGAGCTTGAAGGCCGGTTAGTAGGGAGGCAATGCAACCATGGAGCAGCCTATGCACCTACGTGCTTTCCATTAGGTGAACCAAACTCCTTTCCCTAAGACTAAGAATGCATTTATCTGTCAGCCAGAATACAAATGTGGATTTAGAAAAAATGCAGACTTACCCCTTCACAGGATAGAGGGGCAAATTAAGTACATTTCTTCTTACTGAAACAAGTGAAACCCAACCTGTAACGGCCACGAGTAGCTCCACACTTGAAGAACCTCCTGTGGACTGCAGAACTCTATTAGGTAAGTTATTGGATGGCTCTGTTTAAAAATGAAGCCCTCAAGACACGTTAGATGTTTCCTTTAGTTAATGAGATTTCCATGATAGCTACTAAAATAAAATTAGGCAACAATGCCATTAATCCTGGATTACATGCAGCGTGGGGGGAAGAATTAGTTGTATAAAGCAGGAAGATTAAGACACTTTGCTTTTCAACAGATAGCTTTGGTGCAAGTGCAGTACTTCCCTGCCTAACAGAGGCTGTGAGGAGCTGCCTTTTGGTCTCTGCTTCGTGCTGGCACAGCTCTCACCTCCCCTTCCGACATGGGGAGGCTGGATCTGGCAAAAAGGGCTGAGCAAAGTGATGACGAAGAAACCTTCACAACAGGGAGCAGCAGTGACAGCGGGATGTACCTGCTGGGCGATGACAGGAGTGGTTATTCCATGTCTAACTTACTGCTGCACAGAACTTGGTTCACATCCCCACATCCAGCAGAAGGGAGGGCTCCATCCCCCATCCTCCCCAAAACACCCAGCAGTAGATTTGTTGATGGGAAATGTTTCCCCCAGATACTCACTTAACCTATATATGAAATATCATACATAGGAACTATCACGAATAAACAACTACCGCTGTGCATTCGGAAAGTTAAATTGTTTTCCACCGAAATTCTTAAATCTTATTAACTTCATATATCCTGTATTTGGCTGTTTTAATAAACAGCAGTATGAAATAGGGATAAAAAGGCAACCCAAAATAGGATTACATGGAGCAACAGAAGGGGAAATAATCTTTGAAGAAATAATCTAAGACCAAATTCTAACTGCATTAGAAAGTAACAAGTCATGGTTTCAATCAGCAGCCAGGCAGGAGTTTGATAATCTCATGCGCACAGCATATAAATCTGCAAGTGAGACAAATTGCATTTTAATTTATGTACTGAAAAGGTTAAATTCTAATACCCTCTGCTCGCTTAAGAAAGCAGCAAAAACACATTCCCTCACAGTACACACAGCAATAAAGTAAGCAATGTCACGGGGCTGGATCCCACACAGCCTCAGCGAGGCCACGCTGTGCAGAGCAAAGCATTGCAGCAGTACGTGGCACTCACAAGGCTGCTTCTGAAGTCCCAGAATGCAGCCACTCACATGCATCATGGATAGTGATAGGGCAAGGGGGAATGGTCTTACACTGAGACAGGGGAGGTTTAGGTTGGATATTAGGAGGAGGTTTTTCCACACAGAGGGTGGTGAGGCACTGGAACAGGTTGCCCAAGGAGGCTGTGGATGCCCCATCCCTGCAGGCATTCAAGGCCAGGCTGGATGTGGCTCTGGGCAGCCTGGGCTGGTGGTTTGCGACCCTGCACACAGCAGGGGGTTGGAACCAGATGAGCATTGTGGTCCTTTTCAACTCAGGCCATTCTGTGATTCTATGATCACTCCTGGAACAGAAGTTACAAATCAGTTTGCATTTCCATACCCAGCAGAAGGGCTCCAAACACAGCCAGGCCCCATCTTGTTCTTCAAAGGGAATGACTTTCACGATGAGCCTAACAGCGTGCCAACTCATATTGACTTTTAGAAAGCAGCCTTTTAGGTCATAAACTTATTTTCTGCAGTGTGAATCATCACATAGGCATTCAATGAAATATTAACTTGAATTTATTCTCTTGGATCTTATTAAAGATTTCATTAAGCACAACACGGCATTGACAATTCCTCGTGCCCAAGAGGCAATGGCAAGGTACAGTCTCCTTATGCTGTGGTGGTGTTTTTCCCCTCTGTGGTACTTACCCAAACCAGCAGCTTGTAAAGAAATGGAAGTCCTAGAAAACCATCACTTGCAGTGTGTGACAACATGCAGTAATCATATTCCACAGAAGGCAAAGGCATTGGTATATAAAGTTTTAATTAAAACAACAAAATGCATAATGATACTCTGCAACGTACACAGGGATCCAACTATCCACTGGATAGTGATAGGACAAGGGGGAATGGTTTTAAACTGAGATAGGGGAGGTTTAGGTTGGATATTAGGAGGAAGTTCTTCACCCAGAGGGTGGTGACGCACTGGAACAGGTTGCCCAAGGAGGCTGTGGATGCCCCATCCCTGCAGGCATTCATGGCCAGGCTGGATGTGGCTCTGGGCAGCCTGGTCTGCTGGCTGGCGACCCTGCACATAGCAGGGGGTTGGAACTGGATGGTCATTGTGATCCTTTTCAACCCAGGCCATTCTATGGTTCTATGATCCCAAGAGCTCACACCACAGTTCTGCTTTTACATCAGCAACGGATCCTCTGCACTGATGATTCTTAATTAAAGGCCAATCTTCTTCCATACAATCTGACCAGACTGAGCAGTACAGAACTCCAGGCTGAGTTCAAGGCACAGGGCTAAGTTCACCCACTGTTTTAAAACAGCTGCGTTACTGTTATTGAAATGTAGATTTTCATCTAGAACTAGTCACCTTGTGATATGCATTGCATCATCATGTCAAATAAATACTCCCAGAGCACCCACTGCTGTGATTCCCACCACAGGGAGAAATAGAGAGAAAGGCAAACATACAGAAAAACAAAGACTTTGTACAAGAGCAACAGAATAAACACTTGCAAATGATGTGAAGATGAAAACAGTACATAAGCAGCAACAAATAAATACCAAAAAATAAACGTGGTTGCAAAGCTCCTGCAGCCTGAGCCATCGAAGTGTGAGCAGGGCTGAGCACAGCACTATGCATCCTCCTCACCCACCAGCAGCGGCTCCACTTCCAGTGCCACCAAAGCATGTGGTCTCTCCTTGTGCTGACCATACAGAAGGAACTGCACAGTCACCTGTTATTTTGGGGTAAGGAAGTAATTAACCAGGATACAGAGGCAGCACTTGCTTCCAATCAAAGATGAAATAAGCTGTGCAGAAGAGCAGCCCTCCATTTAGTGCTGGCACAGACTCTGCATGCTACAGTCTGCAGAGGGAAGCTTAGAACTTACATATTGTGAGGTATCACTCATCTATTTAATCCCAACTGTGGAAGGTTCTACATCAGCAGATGAACTTTTCCATACCTTTCTTAATACTTATTTCCAGTGCCCTATGGCGAAAAGTCAAGTCATTTTATCAATACTAAAAACAGGAAGATACAGAAGAAAAACAATCAAAATTCCAGATCCCCTTGGTTCTGTGGCTCAAATACAAGTGAAGACGTCCTTTAGTATCTCTTGCTTGCATAGGTCCTAAGTATGAGACTAATTAGAAGTGGAAGAGGAGCAATGCTCCCCACTGCCTCGTGCTCCTGCAGCAAGGTGGGCAGGGGACCCCACTTCTGGATGCTGGGAAGGAGGGGAAGCTGGTAAGCCCTTCTTAGCAGCAGATCAGCAGGGCCTGATCAAAAAACAAGATGCTCATCATGCCCAAGGAGGCTGTGGATGCCCCATCCCTGCAGGCATTCAAGGCCAGGCTGGACGTGGCTCTGGGCAGCCTGGTCTGCTGGTTGGCAACCCTGCACATAGCAGGGGGTTGGGACTGGATGATCATTGTGGTCCTTTTCAACCCAGGCCATTCTGTGATTCTGTGATATGATTCTGTGATTCTCATTTCCCACAGAATTCCACCTCATTTGGGATTTACAGGCACTGACAGCCTGACAACACTAGGACTCAATCTTCAATGCTGTTTTCAACACAGAATTGTGCAGTTAGACGTGTTTATTTCTATTGTAAAACAGACCACTGGAAATGCTGCTAATCTACAAAGAATTAACAAGCATGTACTTGGCCTTTTCCTTGACAGCTCCAGTTCTGAAACAACACTCCTGGCTTTCGGCAACCCACCCTTTAGATAAATGGGTATGTGCACCTGGAAAGGACGAGAGAGGTCTCACTCCTTCTGCCAGATAGTTAAGCACCAAGGTTGACACAGAACACTGTTTTCTTATAGAGATACCATTTGTGAGATAAAGACAGAACACAAACCTACCCGGCTATGTCCTTCTGTAAGTGACGGTGGTTTTTTAAGGGAAATTGTCTTCAGGGAGGCCTGGAAAGAGGGGAAGTTGTCTACATCGCAGGCAAAGCTCCAGTAATTGTCCTACTTTTTCCAAAGCTTTCCTGCATCCCACCTCTCAGGCCCCCCAGCTAAAGATTAGACAGGATTTCCTTCATAGACAGCAGATCAGCACTCCTTTTAAGTCTTTCTGTAGTATTATTTGGGGAATCATCTTCTTAAAGCTTAGCAAATTAGCTTTATAACATATATAGCTACTGCTTAAACTTCCTGCTTCTTTCTTCTTTTTTTATTCTTCCTTTCTTTTTTCAAGCAGGCCTCGTTGTACTCACAGCACAGCACCTCCCCAAGTCTTGCTAGCTGCACTGGTAAGAAAGGACGTGGAGAACTGGGGATCAAATTGCTGAAAGCAGATGGTAGGCTGGGACAAGGCTGGGCTGAAACACTATCACTGTTAGCCACCAAGCTGGCAGCAGAGCTCCTAAGGAAGATAAGTTACAAACAAATGGTGTGGAATTCACGAAAGAGTATTTCCAGAGTAAGGCTCTTCTTTTTTAGCACGTGCACTCATCTGCTCAGATTTTTAAAATAAATGCTGGATTTATAGGACAGCTTAATATGGAAAAACAGTTCCTGCTCAAGTCTTTGTCTTCCTGGGGGAAACTATATGGGCTAAGCATGCAGACAGCACCAAGTGGAGGAGACAACCCAATGGACTCCTCAGAGCGATGGTTATGATGGCACTGGGCTACGGTGTCAGATCTGCTTCACAAAAGCTAAAGACAATCGAATGACAACTCAAATAACCTAACAGCACTGAGACAAAACACACGAGTGCAGAGAAGTATGTTTGGCTGGGAAAGTCTTGCTGAGGTCAGACTTGCATTCTTTGCACTGTGTAATTAAATTACAAAGCGTGATGTTTTGTAAAAGTGTATAATGGATTCCAAGTGGCTGCCCTGCAATTCACAAAAGGTGCAAGATAATAGTCTGTGTACAGCAGCCTGGCTCTGGCTGAATATACTTGGGCTATTTAGTAACAACCTGGCTACGCTTAATGAAAAGAAGTAGGTATGGAGGATTTGAGCATGGTTCTCTGACAAGATGCTGTCAAACAAACAAACAAACTTAGTCTAAATACAAAGCTGAGTTGTTTGGTTCTGGTGGAGGGTAAATTGGAGAAGGATGTAAGGCTGAAAGAGGATACTTACAGAAAAGGACTGAGCTTTCCAAAAACTTGCACTAAATTCAGTGTGCTGCTTTCAGCAGCAGGCAGCACCAAGTTCTCAAGGGCAGCCTGGTCTGGTGGCTGGTGACCCTGCACATAGCGGGGGGGTTGAAATTAGATCATCATTGTGGTCCTTTTCAACCCAGGCCACTCTATGATTCTATGACTTTAGGATACGTAGAACTCAATCCTTGCGTACAAATGGACCATTAAGCACTCACGCACCTAAAGAGCTCTGATAAGGTCCAGCACAGACCCTAAGATAGGCACCTCTGCACCCAGTGTCTCTTACAGACAAAGCACCCATTAATAAGAACACATTTACACCTTGGGCTTTGTGGCCTCTTGAGAAACTCCAGCCAACTTCCACTGCAAAGCAGCAGCTGGAAGGAGACAATTACTGGAACAGAAAATTACGTCCGATTTATAATTCAAATGCCTCGTGTTATGAAACTCCTTTTAAAATGAAAAAAAGAGGACAATTCATACTTCACAAACAATTGGACACTTGCATTATTTACTGAAAATAAGTGGCTTATTGTGCAACCCAACAAGTCTAACTCGGGATACTGAGGAAACAGGATGACCGCGTTACCCTGCTAAGCATGCTGAAACAAGCCCAGTGTAACCCTGTGCTAACACTGCTCCTGCTGCCATCAGGAGTCCATTTGTTCCTAAAATCAGCCAACGCTGGCCACGTCAGATGGAAGCAGAAGAAAGAACACTGCAGCAGACACAGAGTTAGCGAACCCTTAATCCTTCCTTGGACCTTGAGAAATGAGGCCTTGCTCTCCACCTAATGAAACTCCGCACACTGTGAGGAATAAACCCCTCTAGAATTGGACAGTGTCAGGAACTACTTCTCAAAACAGAGACTGCTTCACAAATGGTCAATTATGAAACACCTCTCTTGTAGAAATTACAGCCTTTTCACTTAATCCCTCTGCTTCCCAAAAGCCAAGCATCCCTGGTCTTTCTTTTCTGGTCTAACACGACACAGCATTTTGTTGGAGTTCTGATTTTCTTGTTTGGCAAGAGACAGCAACGAAGCTCTCTTTTTTAAAGAGCATTTACTTCCATACCTCAGGGGGTTCTCAAAGCTGGAGGTCTGCTCTTGTTTTCTCTTGATTACAAATACTTCATACATTTTGAACTAACACTATATACATGACCAGATTTCTGTAAGCTCCTCAACCTGATTTGGAAGCATCTGCTTTCAATACAATCTGAACTGGAAGACTATTAGCAAGATTGGATTCAGCCTCCAATCAAGACAGTACTGAGAAATGAATGTCATGTGCACACTGGCACTGCAGTTCCGGGGCTGGGCTCAGAGATGGGGGAGGTTTGTGGCCCACATATAAGTTTCTTTTCAGAGTACATCCCAGAAAGGCATCTCCAAATATACACATAATGTACTGTAAGGGTTGTCCAGATCAAATCCTATTTTTATTTATTTTTTTGTAAATAAATACAGGCAGTTTTATGCTTCCATCTGGGGGTAGGGAAGGAGAAAAAGTAACTACTTCATGTATGGAACAAAAGGCCTGAGCACTCAGGGCTAACAAGCAGCTCTGAACCCCTACAGCCTGTATTGTCTCTACAGGTAAAACTAAAAAGTTATCTCAAAACAGGCTGCTGACCACCATTCAGTCACACAAGCATTGTGTTCCCACAGTGCAGATGTTATACTAGACTGCCCTCTTAAACCATCGTGGCTGGAGATGCAAAAAGCACAGATGGCTGTTCTGAATGACAGCATGACTTCAGAGTCCACCCAAAGGGTCAGCTGCCCCGTCATTAGGCTAATTGGAGCGGCTTATGAAATTACTTTAATCAGAAAGACAACCTCAGTGCCTGGGAATCCCAACTTCTTGAACTGCTCCACGTAAATCTGGTGAAGAACTTCCTTTAAATATGGAACAGATTAACACAACGTTCTTCAGCATGGCACTGTCTTGAAATTGCTCTTCATTCTATCCCATTTCATACCTGGAGTTAATAGAGCTAAGTGCAAAGATGCTAAAAGACAGAACTCAACCTCTGCAATGCAGCTTTCACGTATACGTTTCATATCAACTTAATATTACCAGTAAATATGAACAAGTCCAACCTGACAAGGTTCTAACAGGAAAAAGGATACAAAAACGTCCAGGAACAAAACTCCAAAGCTCCCAAGGAGCCACGGAAGATGGTGTAAAAAGTAGAGGGCCCGGACAGGTTCAGCAGCAGGCATCTTTAGGACAAGGCTGAGGCCATACGTACAGTTTCCCAGCATGGCCAATGCAAACAGCAGGTAAGAGGTGCCTTCTGTTGACTTTCTCTGAAACTAAAGACAAGTTTATACAGAAAACATGCTTTAAGATGCATCACAGTCAACATTTCTAGATAATTCTGGCACTTTCTACTATCACACACCGAAAGATTTTTCAGTCTCCATCTTTTCCTGAATCCTCTCAGCTTAGGATTTTCAGCACGCACCACTGAAAGCAACTGAAATTGTTACAGCTCTTAGAAGCAGCTCTGCTTAACATAGTTTTTATGTAGGTGCAAAGCAGCGAGGATAATCTGCTTCCAATGATATTTAGTTCTCAGGAAATCTGTTGCTCTATCAGTGTGCACAGTAGAGCCCTTTGAAAACGTTGTTGTATTCCAGCTGGAATGGAAAAGGTAAGGAAAGGGGGAACAGGAATAAGCCTGGAAATAAACTAAGCCTTTTCATAACCAACTAAAAGATCCGTATAAATTTGATGATGTAAAACATGCAGGATTTTTTCTTCTATAGCTTCTTTTTTTTTTTTTTTTTAAACATTGGCATATTAGAAAAGTCAGTAATGGTATCTTCGATGGGAAAAAAGAAGGGCTAAAGCTTTAAACTACTTTTCCCATGATTTTAAGTTTTGATCCTGCAGTTGGTTGCTTAAAGTAGAATCGTTTGGGGAAAAAAATAAGGGAGGGATCAGTTGCTCAGGAAAACAATCACACAAAGCATGTTTCTGCTTATGCGCCTCATAAATCCAACTGTAAACCCTCCTCTTTCCTGCCCAATCAATACCCTTCTACTGATTAAAGACCATCATCTTCCTAAAATTCTCATCATCCTCTTTTGAAAGGGAGAAGAAAACCCTTCTTTAATGTTTCAGACGGTCACAAAAGCCAAGGAGGCTTTCACACTTTGAGGCCAAATCTCAAGCAACGGAGAGCATTTGGTAAAATATACAAGTATCCCCAGCCAAAAACAAACTCACATTTTTATACAGCTGAGGAAATCTACTTCCCAAGTAAAAGGCACAAGATATATAGCCACAAATGAAGCCTGACGTTTCAATCATATCGAGAGAGCTCTGAAAAATAAAGGGACATATATTTTGGCAAGAATGTTTTCAAGCATTTCAGAGACTTAAACTGAGAGCCCGCCGGCTGTTTTTTTGGACAGAACTTTCAAAGCAGCTCTTCAAATGACCAAAAAGGGAGAGAAAGTGTTTAATCTGTCTCACAACAATGCACGGTGCTGCGTCATGGCTGAGGCTGAGATCAAAATCGGCACCAGGCTTCAGGATATAACACTCATATCAATCCAGCGCTCCTGCTAAAAAAGCCTGGGCACAATAATTCAAGCCAGAACTCAAAACTGTAGCTAGGGCCACTAAATTGTTAGTTTTCTCACTCTAGCTGTATTTTGAAAATAAGCTGCTTCCCTGCTGGGCAATGTTGCTGGATTACAATTATCTTACTGGCATTAATACGAAGGCCATCAAATTGCTAGAACAGCCTGTGAACTTTGCTGGTGAAGCGAGAGCAGCAGCAGCAGCAGGTACAATTGTAATTTTCCACTTTTATTGATTGCACTTTTCACTACACAGTCTCTACATGGATGTCTGCAGTACCCAACACGGGCAGGAAGACAACACGTGTATGTGTCACTTCACAAAGCAGCGCAGCCTAACAACCCAAGGGACAGAATGAGCCCGAAATACAGGGAGCTGCTAAAAGAAGCTATTTTGCAGCTTATTTATTTTGGAATGCAGGGTGCGCACTTAGAAATCCACACAGTGCCACGTTTATGGCTTCTGAAGCTTTGTTAAAAACATCACCCAAATTTCTTGAAAGCTCAGAGCACACAATGCTTTCAAAACACGTGAGTTTGTTAGTTTCATTTCTTGGAACGGAAGCAAGTAAGCACTTACATTACTCCTTTCCATTGCTGAACTCTGGTCTTGCTTTCTGATTAACAGCTGGCAGGGTAAAACAATACACAGGGTTATGCTCATCAAGATCCAGGTTATACAGAAATTCTTCAGCCTTTTGCTGCCTAGAATGACAAACAAACAAACGAGCTGGAAAATAACGCCTGCTGTTAAGGCCATTTTTCATCCACAATACAAACATGTAAATCTAAAGGTCTCATTTCAGCCTAAGGATCCCACCTCCTTGGGCTCTGTCCCCAGCCCTGCTCACCACTCACTGTGTCTATTGCACCGCCGAGGGAGCAGCGCAGGAGCACTCCTTCAACAGGCACTGCTCCTATGGGGACTGTCACCAGTGGAACAAATGGCTGTGTGGCATCAGAAGCCTGCCCTATAGACCTGCAACCTGTATTACAGGGACAGGAATTATTACAGTGGTTTCACAGCCTGTGCTTGGCTTGTGACCAACTCACAAAACTGACCAACTCGTCCATGGTAAGAGCTCTAAAACTGGGTACTGAAAGCTGCCTTGTATTGCTTCATTCACACATACCATTCTTCCCTCTCCAGCTATGCAGAGTTGAGCTGAAGCAGGCAGGGGCAGTTATAATGCACAAAATCCCATGTTTGTTTACAAGAGTAGGCAGTAGGAAGGAGATACCTTCGGCACTGACCTAGCCTCAGGTTTATTATCAGCATCTTAGATGAACTGGATTTATCCTACTTAGCGTGCTGGGCAGGCATCTGTTTTACTTCAGCTTTTTGTTACCCCCACTACACCACGGGTTTCCTTTGGTTTTTTAAGACTGATGAGTTACTGGTTTTGATTGCATGCAATGTGCACAGAGCTTTCTGCCTTCCATTTCAACAGTCCGTTTGGTAGACTGAATGTTACAACTACTGCCAGGGATTAGAAAGCAACTCAAGCAATTTCATTCCTCTTGAATGTCTTTAAATTGTATGCATTGAAACAGAACACACGAAGACGCCGAGGTGTTTGATGATGCAAGCAAATGAAGTCCTGTTTTAAGCAACACAGAAGAAACTAACTGAACCACACCAAAAAATAACACTTAATTTCAACTTATATGTATGTTTAGATAGCTGTAGGTAGATAGTAAAACCATGGAGCAAGCCATAATACAGAACCAGGCTCCAGCTTCATTTCTTGCCTATATAAACTATACTACATAGAAAATATTGATGGATATTATGTGGGTAAGAGGACGGGAGAAAGACAGAAGAGAATTTTCACTGAGAAAACTGGAAGAAATAGGCCTAAGAACTCCAGCTGGAATCTGTGTACTCCATTTTTAGATAGGCTTTACTGAAACACTACAGAAAACATCAAGGTGAAGAAGCTGAGTTATGGAGAATGTTTTAATTGTTAAAAAACCTCACCTTTCATCATCTTCTGATTCTTGAGCTTGTAATATACAAACTGTGAAATCAAAATGATATCCATGTTAACGTAGGAGATGGCAGTGACGGTCTGAAAGAGAAAATACATTGGCTTGTTCAGTACACAGGAAGGACAAAACATCATCAGAACTAAGTTGTGCTTCTTAATAATAACATGCAAATACAAAGCCACTGCCAAAAGAAGGAAAAGAAGCATTCAGAGGAACAAGTTGGACAGCAGCAGATGGATGCTACGTAAAGAGGAAGAAAATATAAGAGTTGAAAATAAGAGCAGCAGATAAGAAAGCTTCAGGCACAAATAACCTATCACTGACAGCTGCTGCTTCCTCCAGAGAAGCCCTCCCTTCATTGAAGAAGCTGTAATTTTGGATTTGTAAGGGATTAACAGCTTCTTTGAACTGGTGTTTCTGTTATTAAACACTTCTCCTAAAAATAAATATACAAAAGGAAATTTTAAGATTAGTTGCAGCACGGTAGCTTCACCTATCAGCAGCTGAACAGCTCTACTTCCATCCAGCCCTATTTGCTCTGCAGACTTACTTTGAAGGCAAAAATTAACTGAGAGCTCCCCACTTCATCCCAGTAAGTCTCTCATAATGCTAAGTGCAAAAGGGAAATGGTTCCTGCAACACATAATGGTATCAAAGTAAACATCTGAGGAATTCTGACCTTTTTCATGGATAGCAGATCAGTGAGCAGAATGCAGAACTATTTCCTGCCCTGGTACCTATTGCACTGTGTATTATTACAGTATCCTAAAGAGACATTCTGAAAAGGATACGGCAAGAAGTAGAAATATTGGCAGATTACCTGAATTGGCAGTTGATTTGTTAAATAGCAGCCTATGAGATTTGTGAGGTCTCCAGCTATCCAGCACAGCAGGAAGCCCACAGACAGCGCCTGGTCCACCTTCCCACCCCGACAGGCAACGTGAATTTGACTGGCACAAATTCCAGAATTGGGAAACACTGTTAGCCAAAAATGTCTGACAAGTTGGAATACACAGTTTTCAAAATCTGAGTAAAGAAAGAATAACAGCATAACTACAAGGTACCCATCAGAGCACCTGGAAGGAGAACTCAGTATCACTGCTGCTGACCACGTCTTACTCCAGCACGACAAAAGGCTGAAATCACAACCTCATGACGGCTTGCATGGACTTCTGTGTGTGCTGGGTGTGTAAATATCAGTCTGGACACCAAAACTGTGCCTTCATCACTTCATACTCACCCGCTGTACGTGCCAGCTTTTGAAATCCTGAAACTGGAAAGACTTTTAACAGAAGGGCTAAGAACGAGCAAAGCTTCTGTGAGAGCTGACAACTACACTTCAGCCTCCACATTGAAGAAATGTTCTTCAAATTCACAATGGGAACTACGAAGCAATCCCGAATTTCAGTCCATTAGGCACATCTTGATGAATTACATACTGGCTAACGTGACACTCTGAATGTAAAGCCTCCTTTCAACTCGTATTTCAAAAGCTCAACAGCTTACTGAGAGTGTTTTGATTTTGATTTCCATCACCCTTTATTAGTTCAGTAAATTATATTCCTGTTATGAGGACAGGCTTTGGAGTCAATCCTATTTTGTTTTGGACACTCTCACCTCCAAGCAGCACTTCTACTTTGCTTTTGCCATCTCCTACCTTCACACTGGAAACCCAAACCCAGTGCCAGTCCTCCCAACAGCAACTGGTTTCACATTACCAAAGCAGTAACTCATGTGCTGTTCCTACTTTGTCTTAGTCCAAATTTCACTGGCAGTACCCAGCTCAACAGTACTGGTGACATGGCACGTGGTTTACATACACAGTGAGCCAGTTTCTGCAGCAAGCATGCTGGGTGCACACATCTCAGGGTGGGGAAGATAAGGGAGAAGAGGTGATTTGTTCTCATTTTCTCTAAGTGGCAGAGATTAGTGTCAAGTCAGTACAACAGAGCAGTACATCAAGCTCATTTGTCAACCACCAAATATTGTTCTAAACATGAACAACATGCTTCTCTGGCATATTATATCTGTATTATGCAGATACAGAAACACATCCAAGATAAACTTAAAAAAAGGCAGCTTGTGAAAAAGGCTTCAGGCAAGATTACTCATGTTTCAATCTGAGGACTGCCAAAGACTTGAAACTTACGGTAGTGCAGCAAACAGAAAGCAGACAATGGAAATCAGCCCTATGACAACGCTGCAGTACTCCCACGCGTCCTCGACACATTCTTCTAGAAGATGCCAAATCCATGGTGTTCCATTTATACACAGGCTCCTATTCTCTACTGCGGAGATATTGAAAGCATATGCATACAGCTGGGAAGCCATCATCTCTGGACTCAGTTTCAGAAGTTTCTTTCTGCCTCCATTTTTACCCCATGCAAATCCGCAAATCCGTTTACCAAAGCTGAATATCTGCTGTGAAAACCCTCTGCATGCAGACGGATGCTTGAGATCACAGTTATTTCCAATCTCATAAACAAACCTGCCAAATTCAACGAAATAAATACAGCCAGTGTGAATATGATGTTAACCGTAAGATGCTTGCTCTTATTTATTGCTTACAGAAAAGATGTCAGACTTCCAAGAAAGAAAAAGTACTTTGTGGTCCATCACATTCATTAATGCTTGACAGCTATTTGCAACGCTCTGGATGTATTCCACTACACCATTTTAGTCTGAGCCCACATTAGGCAGAGACTACCAGTTACACTCAGGGCCCAGAAAACTGCTACAGGGTAAAGTAAACCAAACAGCTGATTTGTATTTAAAACCAAAACTTTGATTTTCATGTTTAGCATTATTTCAGTGAAGTAAGGATGCCTTCGTTAATGAACTCTTCACTCACTCCTTGCCCAAGGAGGCTGTGGATGCCCCATCCTTGCAGGCATTCAAGGCCAGGCTGGATGTGGCTCTGGGCAGCCTGGGCTGGTGGTTGGCGACCCTGCACATAGCAGGGGGTTGGAACCAGATGAGCACTGTGGTCCTTTTCAACCCAGGCCATTCTGTGATTCTATGATTCACACTTACAGAGCGCAAACATGGTGTTGATTTCCAGGTAATTCATTCCCAGCTAACGTTACAAAAAGGAAATCACTTAATGCTCAGATTGCAGACAAGCTCTTATGCCTGCCTGAATCTAGGTAGCCTATCAGACTAATTAGGGATCCAATACACTGCCAGACAGCTGACATTATCTAATACTTCAGAGGAAATCGAGCAAGCATGAGCATATTCACAAAGTAAATATAGGGTAATCCCAGCCCAAACCCAACCCCCAAAAAACCCCAAACAAAAGGACTCACTTGGCTAATCAGTGAGAAATTGGCTTTTTTCCTTCTCTGTTCACACTTCAGGTATCTGCAGCCCTCAGTGCTGGAACAAGTTTTCTGCAGAAGCTGGCTGCCTCTCTAGGGAACTGTCATCATGGGACCTAAACCACACAGGCAATAAAAACAAACACGTTTTCATACGCTGAGCATTCATCTGTTAGAGATATTCAGTTCATGCTGGTGAAGTCTCTAGACTTCGTAGTCATCTTGGCAAATAACTTTTAAGGTTAAAAAACAGCTGTGACCAGCACTGCAGGTTAAGCTTCCCATTCTGGCACCCTGCAGCTGAACAGGGTGTCAGCATCCACTAAGAAGGGATAAGCATCAGAGCGTATACACTGCTGGGCAGGCCTTACGCCATGAACTGCCAACCACTTGTAAGCACTGAGACACAAACCATACATTTCATTAGGTTTCAGATACCACTGCACCTCAACTTCATCCCAAGTGTCCATTTCAACATATCCAAAATATAGGAGACAAAAAAAACCCCAAGGGTGAACATGGTACTTAAAACTATGCCTGAATGTCTTCACTCTAGTTTGATTTGTGCATACAAAAACTCTAAGGACATGGACTGTGGGGTAACAAGTGCAATGTGGCAATTCAGGCTCAGTCACCTGAACTCCTGCTATACCCTGCTCCAAAATTCTGCAGCTAGGATAGGAAACAGAACAGTCTGAGAGGCAGTGGGAGCTGGGAGCCAGACAGGCCACCACTGTTTCCCAGATGAGCACTCCTTGTATCTCCCTTTTTAGCCTTATTAACACCAACTGCTTTGTTTTGGTTGTTCTTAAAACCTCAGTGTCCCAGTAAGAGCCCTATCACCCAAACCAAGAATCCAAGCCCCAGCTAGAACAACTGGGTGCTGTCACCTCAATGTGTCTGCCACAAACCTGAACTCCTCCTGCCACTGCTGGGAAGGGAAGAGGCAATGGGGTCAGTATTGTTGGCAGCCCCAGTTAGTTTACATCTGGACTGGGTGTGCCAGACCAGGAGATACCCATCATCTGGCACTGACACATGCATACATGCATGTGGCTCTGGGCAGCCTGGTCTGGTGGCTGGTGACCCTGCACATAGCAGGGGGGTTGAAACTAGATGATCATTGTGGTCCTTTTCAACCCAGGCCATTCTATGATTCTATGATATATATGCTGATAGTGCAAAAGTAGCACGGCGTTTGAGCTGGACCAATATGGATGGATCCTTCTTCAATTCAATTCTTCAACATTTAAACAAGACCAACCACCTCTCACTTCACTTCTGTCACATGAAATGCTCTGCACCTGCAAACATAATGACATTGGTACGATGTTTCTCTCCTTTGAGTTGATGAGAAAGGAAAACAATACAAAAAGGTGAGTTACATTTCTATAATAATTCTAGGCCTTAACAATCCCCTGCCTGCAACTTCACCCTAACATGTAACGGCTGAGAAGTGAAATCCCCCTCATTAAGCACAGTCCCACAGTGCAAAGAGGCACAGACATCCCTGGGGCCATGGCACAGCCAAGTGCTGCAGGATCATAGAATCATATTACAGAATCACAGAATGGCCTGGGTTGAAAAGGACCACAATGATCATCTGGTTCCAACCCCCTGCTATGTGCAGGGTCACCAACCAGCAGACCAGGCTGCCCAGAGCCACATCCAGCCTGGCCTTGAATGCCTGCAGGGATGGGGCATCCACAGCCTCCTTGGGCAACCTGTTCCAGTGCATCACCACCCTCGGGATGTCACACTGTGAGCAGTGCTGCAGATCCCGGGACAGCCTGAAACCCGGAGGGATGCTCGTTCAGTTGTGTGCTACTCATAGAACGTGTTGGGTTGGAAAGGACATTTAGGATCACACAGTTCCAACCCCCTGCTACAGGCAGGGGCATCTCCCCGCGCCCCAGGTTGCTCACAGCCCCATCCAGCCTGGCCTGGCAGTTTAATTATTCCTGGGGGGAAAAAAAAAAACCAGAAGAACCAACATGGAGCCCAGGGGTATTTCCGAGCTCCTGGGAGCGCTCCCAGCACGAGCCCTCCCGCTGCTCCCGGCTGCCCGCTGCTCTCCCACCGCGACCGCCGCCTCCCGAGGGCTGAGGACGGCCGGACCGCACCCAGCGCGGATCCCGAGAAAGCCTCCCACTCATCGAAGAAAAGAAAACGAGAAACAGATATTAAGAAGTGCCGTCTCAAAGAGGAGCCCTGCAGACGGCCACCACCCCGCGCAGCTCCGTCCGGGGCAGCCCAACCCCGAGAGGGGCGGCGGGAGGAGCTGCCCGGCCATGGCGGCTCCCGCTCGGCGCTGGGGAGGGAAGCGAGCACGCGAGCGCGGCACACACCGACCTGCCCTGAGCTGCTGCTGCTGCTGCTGCTGCTCCACCGGCCCGAACCCTACGGGGAAAGAAAGATGAAGGCTCCCGGACCGCACACGGCCGCCCCACGGCCCAGCAGCACGCTAAGGCCCCACGCCCTCTCGGGGCCGCCCGCCCCGCCCTCAGAGCCGCAGCGGTGGGAGCGGAGCGCCCTCTGCGGGCGGCGCGGGGCGGCGCTGCGGAGCCGCTCAGCCGCTCAGCGGGAGCGCTCTGTGGTCGGTAAAGCTGGGACAGACCTCCACGACCCCCGAGTCCTACCCACCCGCTAAGCACGTCCATCTTGCAGCGGTTGCTCAAGAGTCGGAGGGCTGTTTGGGCTGTGCTCCTGTTTATAGAGCAGCACGGCGCCCGTATGGAGGTTCCCCATGGGGGGAACCTGCGTTGTAGCCACAGAAGTGCTGGCTGTAGGCCTGGCAGCAGCGCCCACTGCACGGCAGTAATCATGGAGTTGTAGGGGTTGGCATGGACTTCTGGGGGTCATCCAGTCCACCAGCAATGGCAGCAGAGCACAGCTGGAAGGGCCTGTATATCCCATTGAATTCCAAAATCTGGGCTTTTGGTGCTCAGACTGTACATCCAGATGGACTTCTGACATAGATTTCCAGCTCTCAGACCGTGCTATTGAAAGCCCTAAGTGTAGATGTAAAAGTGAGATTAAATAAATAATGATGGCATTTATAGTCCTAATAGATACGGCACCCAAAAAAAGGCTCTGTCAAGGGAAGAACAACTTTTTTTGGCTGATATCCACGTCAGCCTTTCTACTACAAAGAATCTGTACAGCTGTATTTAAACAGGAATATCTTTGCAGTGCCTCCCGGACCTGCTGGTGCTGCCAGCGCTGCCCATTCACTTCTTTGGTAACAGCAATTAAGGATCCAAGAAAGGAAGCAATCTAATGAACGATCCTGGGGTCTTTGTGGGATATGTACTTTCAAGCATGAATATTTTAAAGTGTTTTGATAGGAAGGAATGTTGTATAATTTACTGAATTTTTAATACAATTTTACTTTTATTCTCACGTAGGCTCATTGTTTCTGTAGTTACTGCTGTCTAGCTAATTAACACAGGGTTGGGAGGATGATTAAAGCAAAGCTCGGTGTCTGCATTGTGCTGGTTTAATTGCTGCTCAAGCCGTTGCTCTGTGTTGGCTTTGGCAGCTGAGCAGTTCTTGCCTGGCACTGAGGAACTCCCATTTGTGTCCATGAGGCTCATCTGCTGCTGAGTGGTGAAGGCGTGCAGCTTTGTGCATGTCTCCAGTAGGACACAGGCTTGGGGAAGAGATGGATTTTGTTGCACGCCTCAAAACCATTTGGCTGAGATGCCCACGTGGCGTCGGTTATGACAGGATGGAATGGTCAGGGTCTGCTCTGCTTCGCAGAGTCATTAAGGCTGGAAAAGACCTCTAAGGTCACCAAGTCCAACCCAACCCCACCATGCCCACTGACCACATCCCTCCTTCGTGCTCCTCAGCCCACAGCTGGCTCTGAGAGAGGGCACAGGGAGCAGCAGGGCTCAGGCCTGGTGCTGCCTGGGGAAAGGCCTTCTCCATGCAAGGAACCCACACAGTGTGTACCCCAGAAGCTGGGCGTGAGCCTGGAGCATGCAAGGGCAGCAAGTGCAGATGGAGAAATGTAAAATAACATGGATGGAGAGGGTAAAATAACAACACTGTGAGAGGAGCACGCACCTGGGAACGGTTTGTGCCAGGTTCTGAGGGCGCTAGCAGGCCTCGAGGGACCTGAGCAGTGAAAAAGTGAATAAAGAGAGGACAATGTACTGATAGACAGGCAATTATCCCATAAATGTAAACCACGCTGAAGAGATATGTACACCATTATATATTTATGGATACAATTTTGTTCTACTGCCACATAACAAAATGAATAATACATTAGCCCAAGAACTTGTCATTAAGTGGATTTCTTTGTTGCCTTGCCATTAAAATCAAGTCCTTGGTCTGTATATGTGTGTGACATTAACCCTTTTCTCAGGGTACAGCCTGGTGTGAGTGAAGGTACTCCAAGACTGTAAATTTGAAGTAGATCTGGTAATTTTTAAGGTGAAATGATTCTAGTGAAATTCATCATTTGAAGACATTCAGAAAGGTTTCACAAATCTCTTCTGTTGATGAGATGTGAGAAATGAACTTTCAATGTAACTGTACAAGAAAAGAGAGAGCCCAGAGCTTCAGGAAGGGGGGCAGGAAAAGCTGAGGCTGCTGAGCAGCTGCAGGGGGTGTTTGCTCCACCAGAGACATTTGAGAGAGCAAAAATCATGAAGCAAATCAGGCTGGGTAACAAAGCAGCAATCTGTTGTCATCTGTAATGTAACTGGAAGGAGTGTTTGGCTACCAGGCAGTTCCTAATTATGAGGTGTTGAAGCATTTCTATCAGGGAAGCAAGAACAGAGCAGAAAATGTTGGGTGTGCCTAGACCTGATGGCTCTTGCTCAACATAATGAGGTGGGTTACCTCACCTCTTGAGGCCTTTCCAATCCTACATTTACATGGTTTCATGCTCACTCACATGCAGAGGCTTTCTTCTGCAAATCTAGCTAACAAAATTATGTTTGGGAGAGCAATTCACATAGGCATACTAGTGGTGGTATTAATTAATTTAAATAACCTCTCCCGTGAGGTTATTGTTGACTGGTTTCCTTAAGCTACAAAACAACTGCTACTGCTTAGCTCTGATGCCATTCCTGCCATTAGAGCTCCTGGTGGAAGCACAGTTCCATATGTTTCTGTTTTTCAAAGCACTGTGCTCATCTGTGAGGTATAGAATTAGCAGAGGTAAGCTTTTGAAGTATAACATCCTGAGCAGATGTTTCAGTAGTGTTTAAATACTGACTCTTACTGTGGCATCTGCCCATTGCCAAGAGGAGGAGCTGCTTGCAGGAAAGGCAGGAGCTCATTGCACCAAGGCTTGCTGTGTTTCTCTCTTGAAGTTTAGCATAAATGCCTGTGTTAACTTTAAATGTGCATCTATGGTACAGATTAGCTATTAGCTTCAGAGGGCAGCTGTTTGATAATCACTGTTAGCCTACAGGATGAATGAGGGGTGTAAGGATGCTGTGCAGGTGCAGATCCATCCTTGGTTCCAGGCGCTGTATCTCTGCAGCAGACATGCCCTGATCATGAGCTCTTAACTCGGGGCAGCTGAGGACAGCACGTCCTCCTGCTTTCTTATCACTAATACCTTTCCTGCCTGCTTCTAGGACTCTTTTAAAGGCTTCTGGCTCTCGACCAGAAATGAAGTGTGAGTGCCTATTGAACATCTATTGCAGTCAGGCAGAGTTTCTTCTCTGTGGGAGCAGCTGCTTTTGCTCTCCTTAGGTAAGTTTTCCTGACTTCTTCTCCCAGGGACAGAATACAAGGGTTGCTTGGGCTATCATTAACAGTTCAATTCATTTGCTTGGCTACCTTTAGGAAGAACTCTACTTAAGCCAACTGTAGATTTCCATCCTTTCAGGTAAGAGAGTAGGGAAAAGATAAAGGAATGTAGAAGTGAAAAATGCAGCAGAACCATTAAAGGACTCCTCAGCTTGCAGGGCTTGTAATTGTGGTGGCAGTGCTCCAGCACTCCGTGTGCTGGCTGGTGCAGTATATAAAACTCAGCAGTGGAGTTACGTGGCTCAATTAACACAGTTCATAAACTGTGCAGCTCGATTAGGAAAGCCATGTATGTGGGGAAATAAAGTGAGTGTAAGTAGACACCTGAAGTAGAAGATGCAGTTCAAATGGAAAATGATGCAGGCAGGTAATGAAAATACACAAATTAACAAGCAGAATGTGAATGTGGGAGGGTGAGTGCATGTATGGATGGATGGAATTTGATAGAAGTATTAGGTTGATGCCTACCTTTTCCTATTTGGCAAGAGAGTTTGCAACCCTGAATGTTCCACCTTAGTATAATTGCATCATTTTGTGCTCTGATTATTGGGCTGCAGCCATTCAATGCGTGGCCCAGAAACACTTCTCATAAGCCAGCCCAGCTTACACCAAAGATTACTTCATAAATGCCTACATCATTATTCACTCCTTTATCTGGGACAGCAAACAGGGAGAAGAAAACTTGAGGAAATACCTGCTGGGGAACAAAGATATAAAACCTTTTAGTAAGAGTCGTTAGTTAAGGTCAGTATGCTTTTGAGAGGCTCTTACTTCTGGGGAGAAATGTTCATTCCTCGGAGGACGTCTGTGGGGACATAAACCTGTTTTTTCCACGGGCCTTTTATGGCTTTGGTTTGCTGGTGTATGTGGATTTTTATGAATCCTCTAAATTAAAGAGACTCCAGCTTGACTGTGAAATTAATAGAGCTATCAAAAAACCCACTGTCATTATACAACAATTGTTAATTATTTACAAGCAAACTTCTGCAAGAACAGTATTGTAGCTGTCAGCATTGTCGTTATTAAAATTAAACTGCTTTGTCTGAGTAGAAGAGAGCATGACTCATTTAGGCTAAATGCAATGAATACGGAATATTCTGTTTCTCTTCACCAATTAGTCAGGGGGAGAACAATAGCATCTTTCTTTCCTAACAAGAAGTTTATTTAAAGAAGTCTAACAAAATACATTATTGTCAGGGCTTTGTTCAAGAAGGACACAAATTAATCACAGCTATTATGAAGGCTCAGTGCAAGCTTTTTTCTAGGATGGAAAGAACTCTTTTCATAAACTCAATTCTCCTTTTCCAGATGGTGAAATGGACACAAAAACTTCTTGCTTTATTGCAGCATATTGTTTAATATGTGCGTTATGTGCTTTGGAGTCGTGGGTTGCTCAAATGCTCTTTGCTGTCTCTAATTTCATTTGTCTTTCCAAGCATATGTTGGTTCGGTGGTAATTTGTGCTCTTTGTGTAGGGGGTTACATTTGTTTTATAAACAGCAAGAGGGAAGTCAAGGAGCTTTCAGGAGGACTGCAGTGGGTGGCTCGGGTCAGGGTCCTGCTAGTTTCCATCCCATGTCATCTTGCATCAGCGGAAGTTTCCTCGTCTTGGTGGTATTAATGGTGCATAGCAATGAGCCCATTGGTGGAAAAGCAAAAGAATTAAGGTATGAATATGTCAGGGTTGTAAAAGATGAGGCTAGCATGGCAAAACCCTGCAGCGAATAGACAGATTGGAAGGGATTGAAGCCCCTAGCTGGGGAAGTGCCACATCACTCTGTCTTTCCCCACAGTAACGCCATCAGTCTTCTTTTCAAAGCTCGTTTGGGTCTCTCACACTCGATCTTTCCTTTGCCTTGTATTCCCCAGCCTGCTGTCTTTGCTGGTTTTGTCTCTGCTGCAGATGATTCTGGGAGCAGAGAACACTCCCTGCAGAGGAAGATGAGTTCTGTGCAGGACCCCTCGCTGCCGTGCGCCTCTCAACATTGAGAATGGGTGGTCTGAGAAGATGATCAACGCTCATACTTTTCACATAAACCTTCTTGGGACTGTGATCAGCTGCGACTGCAGTTTGAGTAAGCACAAAACCAGCTTGTGCTTCTGCTTTCCTTCAGAATAAAAATTGAAGAAATAGTTAAACGCTGGGGGATATGTCACTTTGGTTGCTACGAGAATCATAGAACCATAGAATAGCCTGGGTTGAAAAGGACCACAATGATCATCTAGTTCCAACCCCCTGCTATGTGCAGGGTCACCAACCAGCAGACCAGGCTGCCCAGAGCCACATCCAGCCTGGCCTTGAATGCCTGCAGGGATGGGGCATCCACAGCCTCCTTGGGCAACCTGTTCCAGTGCGTCACCACCCTCGGGATGTCACACTGTGAGCAGTGCTGCAGATCCCGGGACAGCCTGAAACCCGGAGGGATGCTCGTTCAGTTGTGTGCTACTCATAGAACGAGTTGGGTTGGAAAGGACATTTAGGATCACACAGTTCCAACCCCCTGCTACAGGCAGGGGCATCTCCCCGCGCCCCAGGTTGCTCACAGCCCCATCCAGCCTGGCCTGGCAGTTTAATTATTCCTGGGGGGAAAAAAAAAAACCAGAAGAACCAACATGGAGCCCAGGGGTATTTCCGAGCTCCTGGGAGCGCTCCCAGCACGAGCCCTCCCGCTGCTCCCGGCTGCCCGCTGCTCTCCCACCGCGACCGCCGCCTCCCGAGGGCTGAGGACGGCCGGACCGCACCCAGCGCGGATCCCGAGAAAGCCTCCCACTCATCGAAGAAAAGAAAACGAGAAACAGATATTAAGAAGTGCCGTCTCAAAGAGGAGCCCTGCAGACGGCCACCACCCCGCGCAGCTCCGTCCGGGGCAGCCCAACCCCGAGAGGGGCGGCGGGAGGAGCTGCCCGGCCATGGCGGCTCCCGCTCGGCGCTGGGGAGGGAAGCGAGCACGCGAGCGCGGCACACACCGACCTGCCCTGAGCTGCTGCTGCTGCTGCTGCTGCTCCACCGGCCCGAACCCTACGGGGAAAGAAAGATGAAGGCTCCCGCACCGCACTCGGCCGCCCCACGGCCCAGCAGCACGCTAAGGCCCCACGCCCTCTCGGGGCCGCCCGCCCCGCCCTCAGAGCCGCAGCGGTGGGAGCGGAGCGCCCTCTGCGGGCGGCGCGGGGCGGCGCTGCGGAGCCGCTCAGCGGGAGCGCTCTGTGGTCGGTAAAGCTGGGACAGACCTCCACGACCCCCGAGTCCTACCCACCCGCTAAGCACGTCCATCTTGCAGCGGTTGCTCAAGAGTCGGAGGGCTGTTTGGGCTGTGCTCCTGTTTATAGAGCAGCACGGCGCCCGTATGGAGGTTCCCCATGGGGGGAACCTGCGTTGTAGCCACAGAAGTGCTGGCTGTAGGCCTGGCAGCAGCCCCCACTGCACGGCAGTAATCATGGAGTTGTAGGGGTTGGCATGGACTTCTGGGGGTCATCCAGTCCACCAGCAATGGCAGCAGAGCACAGCTGGAAGGGCCTGTATATCCCATTGAATTCCAAAATCTGGGCTTTTGGTGCCCAGACTGTACATCCAGATGGACTTCTGACATAGATTTCCAGCTCTCAGACCGTGCTATTGAAAGCCCTAAGTGTAGATGTAAAAGTGAGATTAAATAAATAATGATGGCATTTATAGTCCTAATAGATACGGCACCCAAAAAAAGGCTCTGTCAAGGGAAGAACAACTTTTTTTGGCTGATATCCACGTCAGCCTTTCTACTACAAAGAATCTGTACAGCTGTATTTAAACAGGAATATCTTTGCAGTGCCTCCCGGACCTGCTGGTGCTGCCAGCGCTGCCCATTCACTTCTTTGGTAACAGCAATTAAGGATCCAAGAAAGGAAGCAATCTAATGAACGATCCTGGGGTCTTTGTGGGATATGTACTTTCAAGCATGAATATTTTAAAGTGTTTTGATAGGAAGGAATGTTGTATAATTTACTGAATTTTTAATACAATTTTACTTTTATTCTCACGTAGGCTCATTGTTTCTGTAGTTACTGCTGTCTAGCTAATTAACACAGGGTTGGGAGGATGATTAAAGCAAAGCTCGGTGTCTGCATTGTGCTGGTTTAATTGCTGCTCAAGCCGTTGCTCTGTGTTGGCTTTGGCAGCTGAGCAGTTCTTGCCTGGCACTGAGGAACTCCCATTTGTGTCCATGAGGCTCATCTGCTGCTGAGTGGTGAAGGCGTGCAGCTTTGTGCATGTCTCCAGTAGGACACAGGCTTGTGGAAGAGATGGATTTTGTTGCACGCCTCAAAACCATTTGGCTGAGATGCCCACGTGGCGTCGGTTATGACAGGTTTGAATGGTCAGGGTCTGCTCTGCTTCGCAGAGTCATTAAGGCTGGAAAAGACCTCTAAGGTCACCAAGTCCAACCCAACCCCACCATGCCCACTGACCTCATCCCTCCTTCGTGCTCCTCAGCCCACAGCTGGCTCTGAGAGAGGGCACAGGGAGCAGCAGGGCTCAGGCCTGGTGCTGCCTGGGGAAAGGCCTTCTCCATGCAAGGAACCCACACAGTGTGTACCCCAGAAGCTGGGCGTGAGCCTGGAGCTTGCAAGGGCAGCAAGTGCAGATGGAGAAATGTAAAATAACATGGATGGAGAGGGTAAAATAACAACACTGTGAGAGGAGCACTCACCTGGGAACGGTTTGTGCCAGGTTCTGAGGGTGCTAGCAGGCCTCGAGGGACTTGAGCAGTGAAAAAGTGAATAAAGAGAGGACATTGTACTGATAGACAGGCAATTATCCCATAAATGTAAACCACGCTGAAGAGATATGTACACCATTATATATTTATGGATACAATTTTGTTCTACTGCCACATAACAAAATGAATAATACATTAGCCCAAGAACTTGTCATTAAGTGGATTTCTTNGGGGACATAAACCTGTTTTTTCCACGGGCCTTTTATGGCTTTGGTTTGCTGGTGTATGTGGATTTTTATGAATCCTCTAAATTAAAGAGACTCCAGCTTGACTGTGAAATTAATAGAGCTATCAAAAAACCCACTGTCATTATACAACAATTGTTAATTATTTACAAGCAAACTTCTGCAAGAACAGTATTGTAGCTGTCAGCATTGTCGTTATTAAAATTAAACTGCTTTGTCTGAGTAGAAGAGAGCATGACTCATTTAGGCTAAATGCAATGAATACGGAATATTCTGTTTCTCTTCACCAATTAGTCAGGGGGAGAACAATAGCATCTTTCTTTCCTAACAAGAAGTTTATTTAAAGAAGTCTAACAAAATACATTATTGTCAGGGCTTTGTTCAAGAAGGACACAAATTAATCACAGCTATTATGAAGGCTCAGTGCAAGCTTTTTTCTAGGATGGTAAGAACTCTTTTCATAAACTCAATTCTCCTTTTCCAGATGGTGAAATGGACACAAAAACTTCTTGCTTTATTGCAGCATATTGTTTAATATGTGCGTTATGTGCTTTGGAGTCGTGGGTTGCTCAAATGCTCTTTGCTGTCTCTAATTTCATTTGTCTTTCCAAGCATATGTTTGTTCGGTGGTAATTTGTGCTCTTTGTGTAGGGGGTTACATTTGTTTTATAAACAGCAAGAGGGAAGTCAAGGAGCTTTCAGGAGGACTGCAGTGGGTGGCTCGGGTCAGGGTCCTGCTAGTTTCCATCCCATGTCATCTTGCATCAGCGGAAGTTTCCTCGTCTTGGTGGTATTAATGGTGCATAGCAATGAGCCCATTGGTGGAAAAGCAAAAGAATTAAGGTATGAATATGTCAGGGTTGTAAAAGATGAGGCTAGCATGGCAAAACCCTGCAGCGAATAGACAGATTGGAAGGGATTGAAGCCCCTAGCTGGGGAAGTGCCACATCACTCTGTCTTTCCCCACAGTAACGCCATCAGTCTTCTTTTCAAAGCTCGTTTGGGTCTCTCACACTCGATCTTTCCTTTGCCTTGTATTCCCCAGCCTGCTGTCTTTGCTGGTTTTGTCTCTGCTGCAGATGATTCTGGGAGCAGAGAACACTCCCTGCAGAGGAAGATGTGTTCTGTGCAGGACCCCTCGCTGCCGTGCGCCTCTCAACATTGAGAATGGGTGGTCTGAGAAGATGATCAACGCTCATACTTTTCACATAAACCTTCTTGGGACTGTGATCAGCTGCGACTGCAGTTTGAGTAAGCACAAAACCAGCTTGTGCTTCTGCTTTCCTTCAGAATAAAAATTGAAGAAATAGTTAAACGCTGGGGGATATGTCACTTTGGTTGCTACGAGAATCATAGAACCATAGAATAGCCTGGGTTGAAAAGGACCACAATGATCATCTAGTTCCAACCCCCTGCTATGTGCAGGGTCACCAACCAGCAGACCAGGCTGCCCAGAGCCACATCCAGCCTGGCCTTGAATGCCTGCAGGGATGGGGCATCCACAGCCTCCTTGGGCAACCTGTTCCAGTGCGTCACCACCCTCTGTGTGAAAAACTTCCTCCTAATATCCAACCTAAATCTCCCCTGTCTCAGTTTAAAACCATTCCCCCTTGTCCTATCGCTATCCACCCTCATAAATGGACGTACCCCCTCCTGTTTATAGACTCCTTTCAAGTATTGGAAGGCCACAATGAGGTCTCCCCGGAGCCTTCTCTTCTCCAAGCTAAACAAGCCCAGTTCCCTCAGCCTTTCTTCATAGGAGAGGTGCTCCAGCCCTCAAGCTGAAAGTGGGTTTGCAGTGAGTGAAGCAATCAACCCATTAATTCGCGCTGTACAGAGACTTAAATTGTATCGGATGTAGAATTAGAATCCAAGGTCCTCTTTTACACTCTTTTAGGCCCAGAGATAGGAGGAGCAAAATGTTCTTCATGTGCATGCTGGGTTAGAAGGAAGATGTGGAGAACGCGCAATCACATTCTTACAAATAACCTCTTAGCATAGTTAAAGGTATGTGTTCGCTCACCATTAATTTTTGATTTGGTTGTGGAGATAATGCTGGAGTGATCCAGAGGGGAAAAAAGCTATTCTGAGCACATTTACTGTTAAAATCGAGGACTTGTATGACTGAGTGCATCTTCTATGGAACAGAATTCTTTAATCTATGATTTCTAAATTCTCACTGTGCTGTAAAAGGACAAAAGCCCTAAGAAGAATGGTATGAGAGTGCCTCTTCATTTGGGCAAGCAGTCTCTTTTCTTCCAGTAGCTGGCTAAAAGTGCCTGACCTTACCCTTTGCTGCTCCGAGTTGGCTCGTTTCTTATTGCTTTGGCCTTTATTGGAAAAATGTCAGTGCTGGGACAGCCCGGTGTGGGTTTGCTCTGTGTTCTGCCAGGGGAGGGCATCGCCCTGTGTTGGTTCTGCCCTGTGTGTGGGGTAGGCTTTAGTTACTGCTGATTTGTTACAAATTTGAAACTCATATATCAAGAGAAGGTTAAGGGGAAGAGTACGCAGATATGCTTAACGTGGAAGGAAAGCACGTTTGCTTGCACAGAGAATGCTGCTGGAGTGATTTAGATGTGATTCCTCCAGTGCAGCTGGCAAGCTGTAGAGGTGCTTGGGTAGGTCCTGGGCACAGCTCTCATGTGGGTGGCTTTGTCTGAAGTGCTGGGGGTTGGTGTGATGCACCCAATGCCACCCGAAGGGATGCATTTCCTACCAGGTGCCCTGCTTGTTCCTGAATTTTCTTTGGCTGGTGTCCTTCCAAAGACACCAAACAAGGCCAACCTTCCCACTGGCTCCTGACAGGAGGCCCCATAACATTAACTTCTGCAATTTCCTCGTTGCTCTTAAGCAGGTTATTAATTAACTGAATGTAACCACTGGCTGTTGATAAATCCTTTTAACTAATTCAAATTCCATATCAAAGCTCCGAGCATTTTCGCTCAGGCTGCTGCCTCAGTTGAGCTTTGTGAAGAATTCGTTCTGATCTGTTTTTGAGTTCTGGAGTTGGGGAAAAAGGAGAGAAGATATTTGTTTGCTTGATTCCACATGACAACTCCAGGGTAACTGAATAGACTGTACGGTTGGTTTGACAAGGCTGCGCCCGCGCCAGCAGCCTCACATACCAGAGACCGGGGGATGGAAGGGGAACTGACAGCCCTAATGGATTTTATCAGAATTTCTCTAAAGACCGACAATTTGCCTTCAATTATTAATGTTTTTCCGAGGTTTCTCTTCTGAGAGGTATGAATAACTAACTTAAATATGCATTCATGAAACGTTTTCAATAATGAATAAATTGCTGCGTGGAAAGAAGTTGAGCAGCACATCCAAATATTAAATAATGGAAGAGATGTCTGAGAGTTTATGAAACGTGGTGTTTAATAGCGTGGCTGTTACTGGGATTTCTGTGAATGCAAAGCTGTGGTTATCTTGTGCATAACTGTATTGCAGTAATGTTTGTGCAAAATGTGTTGCAAATGAGCTTGGAGTTTCCTAGAGAGGGGAAAAAGCAGTGCCTGTGTATGGGGGTGTACCGTGGTACGTGTGTTAGTCCTACAGTGATTGTGGTTCATTTTGGGCTGTGAATGTGTTTCGCTTTCCTCCTCATTCTCAGAAGGCATTCTGCCTCCGTTATTGCCTCACACTGGGGAGCTCTGGGAATGCAGATGGGGAAAGGTGTTGGCCATGTTAATACATGCACTGAAGAGAAACCAGAGCGGATTGCCCTGTACCTGGGAGGAACTTTAGGGCAGGTGGTGGTTGTTCAGTGACTGCCATTGCAGGACAGCTTAAGGGACAGGGATTGTGAATCCCTTCCTTGCTCTGCTCCTGCTTTCACTTCCAGAAGGGAATTCCGAGAGCCCTGAGCTGCTGCCTCCCCCAGGTGCTCCATCCTGCTTGCTCTCTCGTGCTCTTCAGACAGAAATGCATACTTATATATTGTGCACAACTTTATAACAAGTCCTTTTCCTTGCTACAGCACTGAGCATTTATCATGTGCCTGAAATCTTACTGAGAAACGTTTGGAAATATTGACCTTCTGGCAGCACTGCCATGGCAATGTGTGCGTTAGTATTTGTTACATGAAGCAATTCAGATATTAGCAATGTTGTTTAGATTAGCATCATGTTCTAATGAAGCTCCTTAGAGATGAAGTTCTTAGAGATTCATCTTACTGACTTTATATATACACACAGTGAGAACTGAAGAAAATTGTCTCCGTGGTGCGTAAGTTATCAAGTAGATGTGTTAAAAGAAGTGCAGGTGTTTTTGTCAGGTTAGCAAGTGTTTGCAGAGGTGTTTGTTAATGAGCCCATAGGTACCTTACAAAGTGTTTGCACAAGTGTGAGTTAATGAGCTTGTAGGTGCATTCTTCCCACTCCGCATCAGTTTTGTACTGCGTGGGTTTTGCAACCAAAGCTGCATACAAGATCTGTGAGGTCTGACTTGCGGAAAGCAGCACCTGACCGATAAATAAATCCTCCCTGTTCTGTCTGTTTATCACAGGAGAGAATATTTGCATGCCTAGGAGTGCTGAACTTCAGCACGAGGATGGGCTGCTGCCCAACAGCTGCTCTGTTAGAAGTGATGCATCTCAAAGCACGCTGCCTCCCCTTGTTTTACAGTTGCTTCCTTCTGCATTAAAGCTGGATGTCTGGGATGACTTGCAGCTCCCCAGCCTGCAGCAAGGCAGGAAAAAGCAATTAAGCATAGCGTAATTAGTAGACTTTATGATTCCTTGTTTCGTCATCTGGTGCAGCTCAGCCTCCACGGGATTTCCAGGAGACATGAAGTGTGGAAAGCTGTCATGGCAGCAAAAAGCAGAGGGGCTTCCAACAAACAATGGTGGTCTTGTGGGAAGAGTTTAAATGTATGCAGCCGACCCCATGGGAACTGCGGTGCTCTATTCACCCTGTGTGAAAATGATGCTCTTTCAAAATCATCTTTAATCCTTCTCTTTCACTGAAAAATGTGAGAACTTTATTTAATGTTTAGGAGGAGTGCTCTGTTTTAGGAAGTTCAATGCGTTTCCAACACAAAAATAAACTTCATTATTGGTGTAGTGCACAGGGGAGAGGAGTTGTCCAAAATATCTTGCAATATTCTGTTCCAAAATGATGTATGTGAATATTCTTGGGAAAGTTTCAGGCCAAAAATTAGCAGGAAATTTATCCAGGCCTTCTTTTTTTTCCTGCATGGATGCATGTGGAGAAGGAGATCTCCATCAGTCCTGGAAATAGCGGTTCTGTAACTGAGACATGCAGGAAAAATCTGTTCTGTGGAATTAGAAGTGAGGTGGGGAGAAGAATTTCAAGAGAAGGGAATGCTGTTGTGCACACAGAATGGAAGCCTGCATTGGCAGTGATTGCAATCCTCCTCCTGTTCACAGAGAAGTGAAATAAAACGAAATATGCACTTGTTGAAATCATTTGTCCCCACCCCCAGAGAGAGTGGAAATGGAAACCTCTCTTTGTTCCATCCGTGTGTGAATAACACCACAAACCCGCACAGAGTTCAGTAGAGCTGCGGTCCCATCTGTGTGCAGTTTGGGTTTTGCTTCTTATTTATTTATTTTTAAATGAGACTGTGTCCTAAATACAAAACCCAGTGAGATGTACAGCCTTACTCCTGGTGGTATCATGCAGAATATGTTTTGTTGTCTGCACACAGAGTGCTGAAAAGGCACCAAGTTACTGACACTGGTTTGCTTTTGCGTCTTCCGTCCAAGGCATCCCAAGCACTTCGTAGCACCCAGTGTGTAGAGCATGGCAGCACGTCTGTGAGGTAAGGACATCAATTCTGATGTATTTATTTATATTTAATGGATAGAATAGGCTAAGCATTGAGCTGTGATGTGCCTGGGATTGCTATGGGCCAGCAAGGCTGCTGGCCTCCCAGCCCTGTGATAGATGTCCCTTCCTTTAGGGAGAATCCTGAAAGCACCTTCCTCTCATGTGGATGTTGCTTAGTGTACAAGGAATCAAGAGTATCACAGCACAGATCTTGCCCTTTTATTTTGAGTGGGATGGTGCCATTTTGTTGTATTTTGTCCTTCTAATGTCTTTCTGCAGGACCCAAGTTTTGATAAAACTGCAAGGCTCAGTTTTTTTTTGCTTAGAGTTCAGTTGGCCCTCAGATGCCTTTAGGTCCAACTCCCCTTTCATGTGGAATTTTTATCGTTAATCTTCCATTATTGGGTGAATTATTTTGCAAACATACCAATTCAATCGCTTCGAGCTCTGAACCTGTCAGGCTAGCTTTTGTTCTGATTGCTTCTGATAAGGAGCTTTGGTAAGAATGCTGTGCCTCCAGCAAGTTACCAGGCTCACCTTGGTGGGGAGCAGCTTCAAGGTCCCCAAGAACTCTCAGTTTGTCATGAAAAGGGAATCTAGGTGCAGAAAAATCTCCTTCAAAGTTTTGCTTCTGATGTGGGAGCGCACCCCAAAGGAGTGGCAATGCTCTGTGTTATGAGCTGAGTCTCCCTATTTGTGTAATGATGACCTGAAGGCTGTGATGAGAGCCGAAGTCACCGCTTTGTTCCCATGTTCTGGCCACACAAAGGGGCAGATCACTGCTGCTAACCCTGCAGACTCTGAGCTGATGGGGATCTGTGTGGGAGTCAGGAACTTTGGCAGCACCTTTGACCTGTTTCCTCTTGATGGAGTGCAGGGTGTCCATCTCAGATGCTGCCCTGACAGGCAGAGATGTCTGTCCTGTCTGAACAATAAGGTGCTGATAGGTGATGGGAAGTACAGCTGATGAGGCGCCTCACAAACCATGCTCTGAGTTTAATTGTCCACCTGGCCCCTTTCTTAGAACCCAAGCAGAACAACAAAATGCTTTACAAGATGTGTGTATATAACAGCAGCAGCAGGGTAAGTTATCATCTGCAGAAGGCCAAGGAGGGGCAGCTGTGTTTCGGTGCCACAGCTCAAAGAGAAGATTCAGTGGGTCTCCATTCCTGAATTTTAATAATTCTGTGAGCAGATTTTGTTGTGCTACTTCTGAACGTAGCATTAGAAGCCAAAGTAAACTTCAGACCCTCTTTTATATTCATGGGAAGTGTTACAGAATGACAGCATTTTTCCTTTGGAAAGACAATCTCCTCTACAGCAAAGGAAAAGAACAAGTGAACAAACAGTGTGAGCTTACCGAGGCCTTTTTTACCTTCTTCCCAGGCAAGGATAGCTTTCCACTAACACAGAGTGTTCTGTTTTCTCTATTAAAAACAACTGCACTCAAGTGGAATAGGCTTTGTATTTTGTCCCAGAAACAGAGAGTTTCATTCAAAGATAAGGCCTCTCTGCGTTATGGTGCCTGTGGTCACCTGATGGGGCCGCTGGTAACTTTTAGGCTGCTTTAGTCTGCATTCCTGAGATGCTTTACTCCTGGCACTGCAATTAACAGCTTCGGGTTCACTGCCTGCCACCGGATTCCCTGCTTGCCACCCGTGCCCTTGGATGTTGCCCGCGGTCGCAGGAGAGCAAAGCAAATAGGCTTTGTTTCAAAGAATGCAAACTTTGCACCCATAGACATCATTGAGGATGCCGTTGTGGAGTTGTGAGCAGGTAAAAAAAATAATAATAATAATTAAAAAAAAAAAGAAATCTGTAGCTTTTTGATGTTCTGTTCTTAAAGTTGAGAATTGCTGAGTATGGGTGTGATGGGCCCAATCTCCCAGTCTGGAAGCATGCTTGGAGGATCTCTTGCTGTCCTCAAAATCGGGAAATATTCTTTGTGAGTGAGTGAAGAAAGAGGGAATTGTTGCCCTTCTGGCATAATATCTGTGTTCTTGTGCATGTTCCCAAGTTTGGCAGTGCTCAGCTGATGAATGCGTGTGCCCAGAGCTGCCTGGTGGTTCTAGACACCTCTAGCAGGTTCATCTAATGCAAATCTGAGTGGAAAAGAAGGTCATACTGATGGGGCCTTCTCTAAAGCTTAAACACAGACTGTTTCTTGTGCTGGGGAAGTGTGTTGTTGCTTTTTTCTGTAATGAAAGTTCAGGAATTTGGTGGAAAAAGGTTGTTTTACTTACTCAAAAATTGCATGGTGTTGGTGGGAAAGGATAGGAGAAGTGCACTGCAGACTGGAGCTGAGGGACCACCCTTGTCCTGCTCCCACCAGTAGGGCTGTCATGCAGTCTCTTGGAAGGCTCAAGGACAGACATTTGCACCTGCCTTTGCAATGTCCAAACAAGGTGTTCTGGGCCCAAGGGACTCTGTTCCTTCCTTGGGACAGGAGGCTGAGGTTGGCCATGAAGACTCTTGCTTTGAAGATGGATGAGCAGAGTGTCCCGTCCACATGAGGCAAGACCTGGCAGCCCTCAAATAGCAAACAACACTTCTGAAATGGCAGGAAAATCAACAAACCTCTCCTGTAATTAAGTCAAACGTCCCCTCTGTGGAAGCTTTAATCACCACAGTTCTGGGACGCGAGTGCAGGACTGTTGTCCTTTATGAGTGCCTGCTGAGCCTGGCCCTGCTTGGCTTGGCTTCTGTTGCATTCCCCAGCCAAGATGTCCGTAGCTTCAGCTCAGCCAAGTGTTTGTTTTACATGAGCTGGAAAGACTACAGGGATCGTTTTGACATCAAAAGTGACTGTTTTTTCTAAACAAAAGTCATTATCTTGATCTTACTAATAGCATATTTCTTGAATCAGGACACACAAACCCAGAAAACCAATCAGCCCAGCACACCTGCTCCAGCTCCACTCCACTGCTGACCATAGAAAGGAGGTTGGCACTCCTTTTCAGTTAGCCCAGTCACCTTTTTTTGTTTCCTGGCGATATGCATTGAAAGGACAAACTTTTTTTTATTTAATAAAAGTTGTGTTTAGCTAGTTAGTGTTTGAGTGCAAAAGTCCTTCAGTATGAAGTTCATGGTAGGTACTTAAGGACGTCCCTAGGTTAGGGGATTCTGCATGCTGATTAGACACACCTTTTAAAAGTCTTCGCTGAGCTAGATGGTAGTGAGTACATTTACTACTTCTTCCTTCTTGTTTTTCTCCCCCTTTTAGACTGTGGCTGAGGAAGTAAGTCTTGAAATATGCCACGGATTTATTCTTCGTGTTGAATGGATGGCTGATGGACAGGATTGTTTCCATTCTGCCCTCGTCTAACTCCTTCGAGCACATGGTGCCTGCAGAGGCTTGGCTGAGTGGCAGCAAGGGCCGCCATGCACCATCTCTTTGGGCTGGTTTTGGCACAAAGGGACCTTTCACGTGCAGGGGATCTTTTCTCCTTGGATGATGCTGAAATCGAAGGAAGCCTCTCTGAAGCTCTTGAACAAATAAGGATAATTAGTTCGTCTGCTGTAAGTGAAACTCTGTCCTGTAATTTGTGGGATTAAATGTATTGTGAAAACAAAGTGTTAAAAATGGGGACGTGCACAAGTTAGGGTTTTAAACTCAAGAATGCCAAGCAAAATATAAGATAAACATCCTGCTTTCTTTCCTTTGTCTGGGGCTGGCTCCAGGCTTGGAGGCTGCTGCTGGGGTGCTTGTTAGAATAGAATAGAATAGCTCAGGTTGGAAAAGACCTTACAGATCATCAAGTCCAACCACAACCTAACCATGCTACCCTAACTCTAACAACCCTCTGCTAAATCATGTCCCTGAGCACCACATCCAAACGTTTTTCAAACACATTCAGGGATGGTGACTCAACCACCTCACTGGGGAGCCCATTCCAGTGATTGCACCAGTGCTCCACTGGCTCCATTGTGGAGAAGTGTGTGGTTACACAGTGGTGGGAGAGCTCCTGAAGGACAGCAGTCCACTGCCATTGCCAGAGCCCAACCGCTTGTATCTTGTCCCTGTGCCACCTCCTCATCCTTGTGTTTTGCCTTTAACTCATGTCTGGTTACAGAACAAGTTGCATCCGGTTTAATGTTCAGCCCATCCGTTCCTTGGTTATATTTTATGGGAGACTTGAGCCAGAGCCTCAAACCCCTCAAATGCACTTCTGGCTGGGGTATGTGCCAGCCTGCGGGAGGAAGGGAAAATATTTGAGTGCTCAGATATTCAGCAAGCAACACGATCATGTTCCAACAACTGCAATTTTCTGGCATGACATTGGTCCACCTTTCATCTTTATTAGTTTTCAGGGTGGAACAGCATGGGTCAGACTGAGGGTTGGTGGTGTTGTGTCTGGGCATCACCCTCCCCAGCAGCCTTTCAAGTTGCCAAGTGCTGCCATTCCACAGGCGTGTGGGATGTATGCCATTAATTATGGGGGATCACAGAGTTTTGTGATAAAGTTCATTTATTTGTTTCTTATTCATATTATGTTAATACTAATTGAAACTAAGTGTGCTTACACCAGGCACTCGACATGATGCGAAATATTTGGACCCAGCATTTATGTGACTATGTGGATATAACTGTTTTGGTTTGAAATTTTAGAACATTTATGGGAGGAAAGTCCTATGCAAGTGGTTATAAGGCATGTAGCTCAGTATCTCATACAATCATAGAATCATAGAATTGCTCATGTTGGAAAAGACCTTAAAGATCATCTAGTCCAACCACGACCTAACCATCCTCCCCTAACTCTAACAACCCTCCGCTAGATCATGTCCCTTAGCACCACATGCAAACGATTTTTAAATACATCCAGGGATGGTGACTCAACCACCTCCCTGGGGAGCCCATTCCAGTGCTTAACAACCCTTTCTGTTGGAAGTTTTTCCTGATATCCAACCTAAACCTCCCTTGGCGCAACTTGAGGCCATCAAGAAGGCCAGACTATTAAAAATCATGTGATAGCATAATCCTTATCTTAGCAGTAATGAACATCAGCACTTGGAACAGCATGTCATCTATGACATGGCTTATCTGTGTTCAATCAAGATAAACATCCATTGTAAAGGTGGAAGTGAGCAAACAATGGGCAGCCCCAAAACCTTCTGGATAGCGCTGTGGGGTCTGCTCCCAGATGCGCTTGGCACTTCTCTTTATTTCAACCAGGACTACCAAACCAATGACAATGACCAGGCCGTCGTGGAAATCTGCATCACTCGCATCACCACTGCCATCAGGGAGACGGAGTCCATAGAGAAGCATGGGAAGGCCCTGGTGGCTCTCTGGGAGTCGTGTCTGGAGCACAATCTGAAGCCTTCTGGCAAAGACGAGGACACGCCGCATGCCAAAATTGCGTCTGATATCATGAGCTGCATCTTGCAGGTGAGAGGGAGCTGAAAGCAAGGGAGTGTCATGCATTCCTCAGCTGTTCAGCTTTATCTCCTAAAAAGTAGCAGCACTTTGTGTTATCTGAGGGTGTGTGAGTGTGGCTGCACGTCTTTTAAACCAAGAATTCAACCCCATTTGCTAATGTATATTATTATGTGATATCCTTTGCAATGAATCAGAACTGTTGCAGCTTCCTTATCTTTAGAAATGTTGCACCTACCTAGATCTCCCTATCTTAATGCTCCATTAATTCTTACTATTTGCATTACGTGTAAGAGTTGCAGGGGGAGCCACAGGACCATCATTTGGAGAAACAGTTGCTTTGGAGTGCACTGCTGTGGGTTTTAGGAAGGAAACAGCATCAAGTGACTGGGTTTGGACACCAGCTACAGCACAGCTTAAACTTTCCAGACTGGAGACATATCTTGTCTTCATAGTACCTTAAAAACCACACTGAAGCATGCAATGGCTTGTCCTCACTTTCAGTCTGCTCTGTCGGCAGCTGTGTGCCCTTATCCAAATGTTTTAGGGATTGCTCTGTTACAGATTACTTTGAGAAAGGAGTTCACTCAAATGAGATGAGAAAGTCATAAAAGCATTTACTGCTCTCTGAAACAGAGCTGCTATCAGCAAGTTCCTTTGCATAAAAGAAAACACAAAGGCAGGCATGAACTGAGTTTTTAATGCGGTACGTGAGGGTTAGTTGAAGTTGTAATGAATATCTGACAGCTGGGTTGAATCTCACAGCGTGTTTCTGTTGATATTAGCAGCAGGGAGGTCCCCTAGGTTTGCAAACAGCACTCTATCATATTATTAAAATCTGTTTTTCATTGTCACCCTCACAATTTCCTAAGTGTGCTGTCATGCCCTGATATTTACAGTGGAACAAATGAAGCCTTTCTTCTGTCGGAATTAAAGCCTTTTCTTATCTAAGTATTTTATCTTTATTATAGGAAAAAAATATCCCATTCTTCAGAATTTTTAGATCTGTTCAAACACTCATCAGAAGGCCAAGCCTTATCTTCTCGTTCTTTCTGCACGCAGTCCTAGTGTGTAACTTGGAGGCAGAATTTGGCTCCTACTCTCTATCTCTCATCCAAAATGTAACAAGGCATTAGGTTGATTTAAACATGCTGCTACCTACAGATCTATTCGTTTTGAGGGCTTTTCGCATCAAAACTCAGGTTTTGGTCACACAGCAGTTGCCACAAGAAGCTGCCTCAACACCAGGAGTTGCTGCAGCCCATCCTTATTCAGGGGCTTGTTGGAAAGGGGCTGTAGCAGTCCCTGTAGTCCTTGTAGCCACTTAAATTGGCTTTTCTGTTCTTGTTGAGCAGCAAGATGTGCCCTTAATTAGAGTCAGTCCTGCTCTGCTGAGGCTGATGGCCAGGGCAGATCCCTCTCGCAGAGGTAGAGTTGGCTATATGTACAACAGAGTTGCTTTTTTCTTGGGTTTAAGTGTATTTTTTTCAGTGCTGCTCCAGAATGAGCACACTTTCAGTCTGGACTACCCCTTTTGTTCACTGTTTTGTTGCTTCCTGGAACATCTGGGGCCCAGTGGTTGCCTGTGATTTCAGATGCTAATTAATTATAATCATATTGAGGGATTCTTTTCAAAATCGCTGTATTCTGGTTTCAAAGCGATGTTCAAAAGTGAGGGAAGATGAGAGAAAAGCACTGATTAAGGAGGTTTCAGAAAGGATGTAGGTCCTCAACTGCACATAAACAAATACATCCTGCTTGCTTCAAGGGCGGTTATGTACAGGAGCTTAATGGGCAGTAGACGTGTGCAGTCTGTGCATACTATTTCACATATAGCTGCAGAAAATCTTTCCACACTCTGATCTCAAAACCCAGGTGTATGTGCAGGTAGCCCTGGGATGGCTGAAGCTTGGTGCCGTTCTCATAACATCATTAAGGTTGGAAAAGACCTCCAAGATCTTACAGTCCAACCGTCCACCTGCCACCAACATTTCCCCACCAAGCCATGTCCCTCAGTGCAACATCGATACCTTTCTTGAACACCTCCAGAGACAGTGACCCCACTGCTCCCTGACCGATCTTTGGGAGAAGAAATGTTTCCTAATATCCAACCTGACCCTCCCCTGGCACAGCTTGATGCCATTCCCTTTTGTCCTATCACTAATTACATGGGAAAAGAGGCTGGCCACCTCCTCACCACTTTGAGATAACTTTCTTCAGTGCCACACATCAGAACAATTTTCATTGATCCTGGTGTTCAGAGAAATTGGCTGGAATTTAAGAAAGGAAGTCTTAATTATCAGAGGAAAATCGATGGTTACCCTTTGAGCAAACCTACCAGCGCACCTACTCATGTGTGCTCTTCCTCATTTGGCAGGTATGCTTTGGTTTTCAGAGTCCATCTGTTATTTTTCATCTCTCCCCTGCCCTTCGAAAAAGGGCTTTTCTGTTTTCACTTACTTCACAAGCACGTCACAGGACTGCGGGTTGAGCAGAGTGTGGTGGCTGATGCTGTAGGGCTGTCATCGCACACGGCCGCCATATTCATGCCTTGCTGTAAGTTCCTAAAAACACAACAACAGACAAGAAGCTCGGAAAGAAACACCACTGCTGGGCCAAACGCAAGGAAGACCTGTGCTCCTGTGTGTTTATTCTGCATACTGATGTCCTGTTTTGCAGTGAATGCAGCTTGGATGTGGTCAGTTTTCCCCACTTGGGGTTGGAGAGCTGGGCAAGGGGACAGGGTAGGGAAGGACGAAGGGCAGAGTGGAGGAAGCTGAGCTCTCAGCAGCAGGCACACACTGCCTGCACTCTGCAGGGCTGGCTGCTGGGCTGGGCTCTGCTGGCACAGTGAGCAGCATGAGTGGGGTCCCAGCAGGAGTAACTGCTCCGAGGGGTTCGCTGTGCACTGGGGTGAAAGCAGCCTGTTCTGTTTGGGTGGTGGATATGGCTTCTGACGGCACTAAACACAAAATGCATTGGTCAGAATGTAGCAGCAGTTGATGTGTAAGTAGTGTACTAAATGTCATGTTTGCTCCTCTTGCAAAATACAGAAATGTGTGTACGACCATCTCCTGCTGCAGCGGTTTTAGATTTCCTTCCTTGCTGTTTCTTTGAAGCCTGCTGTCAGTGCTGTCACCAAAGCATAAGCTTTCTCGACCCCTTGTTTTGCTTTTCCTGTCCCCCCTCATTGTTCTGATCTTTATTTTTCAGTTCCTATCAGCAGGAGATGTCTTATTTCACTTCAGCCTCTTATTTTTCAGAGCTTCTTCATGTTTTTGCAGAATTACAACCGCCCTTCGGTGATGGCCTTGGCTGTGCCAGTGGCGGTGAGATTCCTTCAGAGGGGCAATAAGGAGCTGTGCAGAAACATGTCGAGTTACCTCTCCCTGGCTGCCATTGCTGAAGCAGAGCTGCTGGCTGATCACACAGATGCCATTGTCAAAAGTGTCCTTCAAGGTATGAACATAGATCCAACCCATAGGGTTGGAAGGGACCTCAAGGATCATGAAGCTCCAACCCCCCCCCGCCATAGGCAGGGCCATCAACCTCCACATTTAATACTGGATCAGTGAGCCCACCCTGCGACGTGTGTGCGGAACGTGCAAACATTCATAAATGTGTGATTCAGTATATCAGACACAATCTAAATTAACAGAAATTAACCAAGGAACACCTCTCGAGAATGTGTGAACTTAACGAACCCTTTGGACTTTGGAAGATTCATTGCAGATTGGGTGACCCCCAGGGCAGGAAATCTATCTGTAGCTGTTAGTGCACTGTGCTAATGGAGTGCAAGTAACGAGCTGTGATAGGAGGCTGCAGTTTTTGGGCTCTTATCCTTTCTATTAGTGTCACTGGCAGTACTCCAAAATAGAAACGAGGATGAAATGGATCCCACCCTGTGTCAGATGTCAGATATAAAAGCCTTGTGGTGATGCTGCAGTCTCGCCTACATCAGTAGCTTCAGATGGTTCTGCTGCTAAACGCTTTGCATTCTACTTCTGTGGTTTAAAAAGGAACCAGAAATATTCAGAGCTCTAAAAAAGGAATTCCAATTTGGCCAACGTTGTCAATTTCACAGTTGCAATACAGTGCTGCTGCAGTAGCAAAATCGGTTTGTTTTTCCAAGCACAGGTAATAGCAAGAAGTGCCAACAGCTGTCTAATTATTCCATGAATTTTGTTGTGAATATGTTAAGCCCTCAAATTAATTTTGTGCATTATTATTGTTTTTTTTTAATAGGCATTTTTACTTTTTTGTATTATTTGGAGGGATACCCTGAGCTGGAAAGTAATTCGGTGTTTAAGATGCTACAAATTAGTCTAATTGGTTTAAAGACAAATGTGATTAATAAGTATGAGCTGTGGGATAGTACAAACTGACTGGTCCAAGAGCAGGATATCCCTGTGGCCTTGTGGGTTGGTAATGATCACTGTGTTAGGGTTTGTGGCATTGGTATTTAGATGCTTATGTTGTGTATTACCACTGGGGATGAATAGAAACATGGAGTGTGATGAGTTTTATGGTGTAGTCATAAATGTAGGAGAAGAGTGGCAAACATCCACAGCTGACTGCTGGTTTTCCTGTATGTATGGTATTCCACCAGCAGATGTTGCTGTGGACATCAGAGAGGGGAGCTGCAGGTTGCAGCATTGGTAATGCTGGCAAAATGCTCTCCCAAATACTTTTATTTTGTGTTTTCCAATCAGGCAAAGGGACTGTTACAGATACAGCTCAGCTGGGGGGGNGGGCTTTTCAGAGGGCTGTGAGCTCAGCTCATCCCATGGGGTGGAGGAACCCACCGGGGAGGGGGTGGGGGGATGGGTGCTGATGGAGGTGGCTGCTGGCTTATGGGGAAGCTGTGCTGGTCCACAGTGGCTGCAAAGCAATAGTGGATGGAAAGCATTCCAGCTGAGTCAGTGGGAATGACTGGGTTGTGTTTGGTAATGGGCCAAAGCAGTGTGGAGATAGCAAAAGGCTTCCTAAAAACCAAAGCATCCCAGGTATGAGGAACGGCAAGAAAAGCAGCCAGGAACCACTGCTGGTAATCTGGAAGGATTTTGCTGGTTCTGCTACATCTCAGGGACATTTGTTTCCACTTAATGGAGGGCAGTGTATGGAAGGAGTGTTTGAGAGTGTTTCTGTGCTTGCACAATGTTGGGAACTTGAGTGTTCCTCTGGAGTCAGCAGATGAACAGAGGTAACCTTTCACTATCCCATAATTTAGGTTATTTGCAGACCTTATTTTGTAAGGACTTTCTGTTATGCTCATTGCTGAGTGTTTAGATAGCTTCTATTGCGGTGGGAATTGCAGCTCTCTGAGCATTTATTTTGCCTTAAATGTACAGCATGGCTGGAATGCTGAAGCAGAACATGTAGCTTTAGCCACAAAGCAAATGTCAAAGTGGAAATGGCATCGTCATCACTTTTATTTCTTACTACTTCTGTATTGTGGAAGGAAGGGTTTGCTAGCAGCGTTGTGTTCAGCAATGAGTGAGGCAACGAATGTCAAGAAACTTCTCAGAGTGCAGTGTTAGGAGCTGCTGCTGGCTGGTGTTGGCTTACAGCCCTTCAAGGGGCTCTCCATCTCTATCAGACTTGATATTTGTGTCTTCTCTATTAGCAATTAAAATGGAGCGCTTAAAAACATGGAAAAAATCCAGTTTTGTATTTATTTAGAGCTTTGGTTGATGAAAACCACGGAAGGCCTTCATTTAGTAAAGTATCTTTATTTACAAAACAGCTTTACAAAAATAATCTCAATAAAATTATGACAAAGTCAATTTACAATATAATACAGCTGCACTTTCTGAAAACATAACATCAGATTATGATGGTGAATATTACTCCTATATGTCGGGTCAGTCGGTGGCACTAAAAATGCTTTAAACAAGAAGCTAGTTCTATTTGTAGCCTACAAATTACTAACAACACTTAATAAACAACACGCTTCTTGGCTGATGGGTTTCCCCTGTACAGCTCATGCCAGAGGGTGAGCAGCGATTGCCAGAGAAGGCTGGGAGGTGTGCAGCCCCTGCTTGGCATTGCCAGGGCTGGGCAGGAGCCCAGGGCAGCACTGCAGTGCCCACAGTGGCACTCAGCTTTCAGCATAAGTTGGAGAGATGGTGGTCGTCTGACCTCAGGAATGGCTTATCCAATGTCAAGTCTGGACGTGGCATTTTCAGTGTTTTGCCAAAACAGCAGGCGGAGATCAAATCCCACCCCCACAGCATCGCACTGCGTAAATTTGTGGTGCTAATCTGCCTTGGGAGCTGGAGAGATACAGGCTTCTTCAGCTCCATTCCTTGTACGTACACTGGTGTTCTGCTCTTAACGAAATGTGCTCTGCTTCAGAAACTGCTTTACTGGGGCTTAAGAAACATACTGAGCTCCTCCATACGGCAGAACCTCCGTGACTCCCCAGCCCACGATGTTGCCCCGGGAGCTGCACGCATCCTCTCCGCCCTGTGCTGCTATCTCCTCAGTGCTGAGCACTCTGTCCCACAGGTTCAACCCTGTTAACTTTCCCGAGAAGGCCAAAGCTTCATCAAACCCTCCTCCAACACAGCAGCCGTTCTTCTCTTGGCCAATCTGCAGAATTCCTCCATCGGGAACGACATGAGTGTCAGCAATGCCCACAGCGGTGGCCTTGAGCTCTCTGTCCACCCACAGTGATGTGGTCCCGTTATCCGAGCTCCAGGTGCCACACAGGTGGATCCACTTCCCAGGAACCACCACATTTCTGGCAGCCAGCTTGTGCTGGGCACTGCCTACAGCGAGCACTGCGGACTGCCGGCTGAGGTACAGCTGAATCTCATAGGGATTGAGTTTTGTTCCATAGGAGAAGACGATGGTTTTGTCCAAAACCTCTGTTGCTTTGACCCAGACACAAATGGTGAAGGAGGTGAGGGTCATGGCAGCTGTTGGATGAACGCTCCCAAAGATCTTTCTGGAGCGCATTGGGAACAGAATTGCTGTTTCGCAGCCTGAAAAGGTTAATTAGGAAGATGATATTAAGTAAAAGTTGTTGGTACATGCACAGGTAGGACCTTGGCTCACACTCACTTTGGGCTTTTCAGAGGGCTGTGAGCTCAGCTCATCCCATGGGGTGGAGGAACCCACCTGCAGGATGCTTTGAAGAAGCTGTCAGATCTGATGGATGAATTTGCTGCAAGTTTTTATGGCAGTGAGCCTAGGGGCTAGTCGTGCTGCTTGAGCAAGGCTCAGCTTTCCCTTCTGCACAGAAGCACATTCCTGCCCTGTACTCATCCTACTTAGGGTTAGCTGCCTGCCTGTCCTGGTGCTTTCCCTCTGCACTGGGGAGCCCTGCAGTCTGCGTGGGTTGCCAATAGGGATGGGCACCTCACACTGGGCAGTTACGTCTGTGGTGAGAGGTGAATGGAGCAACAGCTCTGTCTCACAGAGGTCATTTTTAGCCTCCGTGCCCTCTTTCATCTTGATGTGATGGGAACAACAACGTTACGGTAAGCAGATGGGTTTGCTGCTCTGTCCCTCTGGAAGTCTGAGATACTGTGGTATGCCTGGGATAGTAGCATGGAGCTGCTGGATCTCTGTGTCAGGAGCAGCTGCAGAGCATCCTGCAGGGCTGGATGCCACATACAGCTTCTGAGCAGCAGGGCTGGGCACACCCATTCTGTGCAATGCAAGGCGCTGGGGCAGGAGCCCACCTGGAGCCAAACCTGGAGCAGCACTGTGCAGGAGAAGGGAGGGCTGGCAGAAGCATTCTGAGCTTTGGTTCTTTTAGGAGGACTCCCTTTTGTGACCCTGTCTGTAGGACCATCAGGAACTGTGCGCTGGATAAGCACTGAGAATAGGAACGTTTGTAAGGCAGTCCCTCTCCCATCGTCAATTAACCATATGTTGTAATAGAAACTAGATAATTGAAGCTGCTCTCAGGAGTTCATGAAGCTTAGAGAAGTACCTGATGATTACTGAGCACAGGGTATCCTTGGTGTCCTACATGCTGTTCCTTTACATACAAGTGGGTGTTCTAAGTTACACAGGGAAAAAGCAGCCCTCTCCCGCAATCAAGCCAACTCATTTCCTCCTCAGCTAGAGCATGAGGAAACATGTGGAAACTTCTGCTTTAGTGAATGAAGGCCTCTCTGTGTCCACCAGGACTGTGCTGCTGTGTTATTTCAGACCTCTTCCTTCAAACCTGGGGCAGATTTTGGAATGTGGGAAGTTCCATCTGAACATGAGAAAGAACTTCTTTCCCATGAGGGTGACAGAGCCCTGGACAGGCTGCCCAGAGAGGTGGAGGGATCTCCAGAGAAGGGTTCAGAACCCACCTGGACACTTTCCTGCATAACCTCCTGCAGGATACCTGCTCTGTGAGGCTGGGGGCTGCAGAGGTCCCTTCCAACCCACACGGTTCTGGGATTCTCTTTTTTTGGGAGACTTGGGGGGCAACTGCTGGGGATGCTCCTTAAGATGCTGTGAAGGAACTCTTTCACAAAGCAGCTTATAGTTAGCAAGCTTTCTGGCTTTGTTATCAGGGGCTAAACAAAATTAAATGCAGCCTCGCTGAAGAACAAAAAGTGTGATTAGGAAATCCCTCAAGACATGTCTGGCAGCAGTTCAAGATTAAAGTCAGTTGCTAAAAATTCCCTTGAAAAAGAAATTCCAGGCAGGGAGACACACTGCAATTACTTAAAAGGTGTATTTTAGAGCAAAAAGTCAGAATGCTTTCTATAAAATCATGTTGCAACCAGTGGAAATACTCTGAGTTTCCAGTGTTGAGGCTGAGGTCTCTAATTCTGATCAAGATTTGACTCTCCTACAATGCACAGTAAATAGTGCAAGGCTGGCTGTGCTATGGGGGGAGATAAGGAATGAGCTCATGCCTTTTGGATGGCAGGATCCATGTGCCTGGGGGTAAGGGATATGCTGGAAGGTCTGCTCCCAGGACATGCAGTTTACTAAAATGCTGCAGCAAATAAAGGGGTGAAAGCAATGTATTCATAAAACTGAATTCATGTCCCCCATTAAAATACAGCTCTGCGTCTTTGCTCAGCTGTGTGAGAGCTGTTGGCATTGCTAAGTGGTCGCTGACAGTGCTGGTGGGACTGCATTCCTCCTTCCTGTTGGCACACGTGCAGGACCACGCGAGTGTAGGTTTGTGGGGTTTTTCTTAGGTTTTTAATCTACAGGAACTTTTATTTGTGGTAAAATGTAGTCATTAAAGACGTGGCAGCACTGTGGCAGCCATAGTCACCTGGCTGGCAGAGCTGCACAGTTCTGCTGTGCACACAACAGTATGTGCCCGTGCTTTCTGCAGCTGGGGCTCTGCTCTGCCATACCCTGCTCTATTGCTGCTGCTGGGAGTCTTGTTATAGAGCACAGGGGACCCCAAGGAAATCTGAGCAGTGAGCCCATCGTTCTATGGGCACCTCGCTTGCTCACTGATATTCCAGGAGGAAAAAAGTGAATGTAGTGGTAGCAGGGTGTCAGCAACTGTCTGTGCCCTGCTGCAGTGTCCTCTGAGCTGGGGTGGAGGGTGAGGAAGCAGCAAGAATATGCTTCAGGGGGACAGGAGGGCTCAGTGAGCGAGTGGGGGGGGGGGGTTACCAGCTGGGGAAGTAGAAGGGGAGGATAGTTTTGGTGTGTTTGCTGCTCTTTGGCAGCCGTTTGGATCCAGGAGAGCTGCTGGAGGTGGGCTGGTGGCTGGGTGGCTGCTTTGCCCTGCGTGAGGGTTTTGATTAAATCTTTCTTTGATCCCACGTTTGGGAAGCTCAGAACTGCTTTCTCAAGAATGCCTACTGATTTGCTCCCCTGTATCTACAGCCTGCTCAGAGCCTCGGGGCTGCCCACGAGTCTGCTTTGGAGCCCTACGAGGAGGAAAGCATTCACAGGACATCTGCTTGGGCCCCCAAAGAGCCCTCTGGGAAACGCCCCACGCTGCACTCACCTGCTGGCAGTAGGTGCTGGACAGCCCACTTCTGAGACACCTTCAGTTCAGCTCTGGTCTGCTGCAGCTCTTTCCATAAGGTGTTCAAGAGAAGGCTGTCCTCTCTGCTGGGGCCAAGCTTGTCCTGCTGGAGCTGGAAAGCTGTTTCTTGGGCCTCTCCCTCTGCCCATCTCAGCCAGGAGCTCTCCAGCTGGCCCAGCCTGGTGGACACGTTGTGGCTCAGCTGCAGGACCTGCTCCAGAACCTTGCCCTGCTGGGACTCACAGAGCCTCTCGGCATCCTCAGGTTGGTCTCCTTTCCTCTGCAGCGCCTGCTCCAGCTGGGCCAAGGCGTGGGAGGTGAGCTGCTGCACCACGGAGCTGAAGGTGCCGGCGAGGCCAGCGGTGAGTTGGCTCAGCTCTGCTCTGATTGTCTGCACGTCTGCCTTCAGCCCATCCTCCAGTGCCTGCAGCATCATGTTCTCCTTCATCTGTGAGTTCTCCAGCATGATGAAGAGCTTGTCCCACTCCGTGTGCTCCCGCTGGCAGTCACACGAGGCAGCTGCAAGGCAAGACATGGATGTCGGTTTAAACAGAAGGGGTGTTCCCCAAAATCTGCCTCTGCGCACGGCTTCATCCTGCCCCTGCATTTATTTCTGTATGAAAGCAGAAGGCAAAGCAGTGTCCCGTACAGCAATCCTAAAACGAAGTGGTATCCACTGTCTGCTGCAGGAAAACAGTAAAATAGTGCACAGCAAACTGCAGGGCACCATCCCAGTACCGGAGCATTGCCGTCTGCAATAACCTACTGCTACAAGCACATGGTTCCTCTTAAAATAATGCTCGTGGTTGTTACAAGAGCTAAGCAACAAAGAGCGCAGCGCTGTGCTTAACAGGAAAGTAGATGATATCTACTTACATTCCTCAGTGCCCAGAACCGGACCTTCGATTTCGTTATCCAGATTCACATACATGAGATCGTAGTCTTCGTCTTCATCCAGCGCGGAAGCAGAAGCCCTGAAAACACAGAACAGCGTGAGCAGAGAAAGCACTCCTCCAGGCAGCATTCTGCAGCTGCTTCCTGCAAATAGCCAGGCTGGGGCTGGGCTGGAGTGGGACTGCAGCAGGGACTGCGAGGAGCCACGGGCAGCCCCTAATAAATGCTCCGAGTGTCTCAGCTTGAATGAATGAGCGCTGTGAGTGCCAGCGCTGTAATAGGAGCACTTCTGGTTGTTGGTTTTGGCAGTGAGGAGCAGGGGGCGTGCGGCTTGCTCAATGTCAGCCCCCAGGTCTGCATGGGGGGGGGACGGGGAGAGCTGCTCCGCACGCTGCTGCTTCCCCTGGAGCAGAGTGCCAGAAATGCACAGCACGGTGGGGTGGGAGCTGGGAGAGGGATTGCTGCCTGAGCTGCATCACTTGGGCTGTTCTGTGTTCTTTGTGCAAACTCCATTGGCTGTTGGTATGTGCTGTGGCTCCGGAGGGGGCTGGCAGGAAAACACATCTACCTGGAGCTGGTTTGGGTGCGTGTGTCTGGTGTAACCTACATACTGTGGCTTTTGGGGATGTTTTCTTTAGAACCTTCTGCTATGCTAGTAGTTTGAGCTATAAAGGAGAACTTGTAAAATAAAGACAGCTTGTTGGGTTTTTGCTTTTCTAGCCCAAATTAGCAATAGCAGCTTTGTATCCATGCAGGTAATGTATTCCTTTTAGTTTCTTCCTTCAGGAGCCTACAGGTTAGCAGCTGCAGGATTAGAATTGTGTCTGTTAACGTGGAGTAAAACAAAATGAGAAACTCTTGGGTTAGGTGTTAATCTGGTGCCAAGTCCTACTGTTGTTGGTGTTGATTGCTTTTAAGTGCTGGAGGGCCTATTAGTTCAATGGGCCTTGGGTTATTCCAGAATTGAGATTAAGGGTAACACACTGATGGTACGAATTATATATTGGCCACAAAATATTCAGAGAACAGGATACAGAAACAAACAGAACTGCATCTCATTTGCAATCCGTGTTCCCTTTCTGGTTAGACTCTCCATGAGGGGCTGGTGCTTCCCTGAGTGCTTGCTAGCCCTGCTCCAGCACTGCTGCTGATAGCACAGGAGTGGGACAAGTGTCTGTGGGAGGGTTAGCAGAGGTGCATGTGGCCTCAGCCATTACCCCTTGAGTTTGGAATGCTGGAACTAAATGATATTTGAGGTCCCTTCCAACCCAAGCCATTCTATGATTCTATGACCAAGTGCTGCTGTAGAGCTCTGCCCACACCATACCTGCAGTGCTGTGGGGCTCAATCTCCTACAAGCTCTGTGCTGCTGGGCTGGGCCGTGGATGGGGCAGAACAGAGGCAGCACACAGAGCCTTTCATAGTATCATTATGGTTGGAAAAGACCTCTGAGATCCCCACCTCAATCCCAGCACACCCCACCATGCCCACTGCCCTTGTCCCTCAGTGCCACATCCCCACAGTTCTTAACATCTCCAGGAACGGTGACCCAGCACCCCCTGAGCAACTGTACCACTGCACCACTGCTCTTTTGGAGAAGAAATCTTCCCTAATATCCAACCTTTGTGGCTCTTTGTACTTGCAGGTACATTGGCTGTGAGCATGCAATGTGGCCCTGGGCTGCAGGGCTGTGTTCTGCCATTGGTGCCTCTGCTCCACCTGACTTGCAGCCAGCAGCTCTCAGCCATCAGAGGTCTCCAACTGTACGCTGCTTTGTGCTGGAATTGCATAATTCCCAGTGTGTGGTCTGCCTGGAATGCCTGAAAAAGTCTAATCTGGAAAGCACTGGGGATAATGGTGGCAGGGGAGGAAGAGGGAGAGAAGATATTAAGGAGTTGTGTGTTGCATTTTTCCATTCTCAGACAGCAAATGTACGTTTCAGGCTCTTCGTTTAGGCTGAGCCAGATGAGGCAAGATGGAACAGAGGGAGCTGCTTGGGAATGGGCAGGGTGTCACTTCCAAGCTCTGAGCAGGCAGAAGGTTGGTGGTGGCTGTGTGTGGGTGAATCACATGTGAGCTGGGAAGGGTTGGCAGCTGTTGGGGCGTGCTGGGAGCTGACAGGAAACACACAGACATGAAAATGTGGGGGACGGGGTCGTGCTTTGTGACCCTTCTGGAGTTGTACAAAGAACAGACACAAACTGTGGTTTCTGCTTGGGCTGTTTACAGGTTTGTATATACAGGTTATCCAATTAAAAAGAATTCCATATCAGTGAGGTCACTGAAATACTGCTCCAAAGCGGAGGGGTTGCCTGCAGCCTGCCCTTGCCTTTCATTCATCCTGTTTGTGACTGCAAACCCAGTAATATTTGTTGTATGGTGGCTGGACGAGCTCCCCAATTTACTTTTGTACCAAGTATTTTGGTACAAGTGGCTGCAATCCACCATGTTGTGTCATGCTGAGTTATGTCTCCCTTCTGATGCATCCAATAGTTCAATTGGTGCTTTTCTCAGACTGAATAGTTAGTCTGAGTTTCCAGGTGTCTTCTTATCCATGATGTCCCAGCACAGGCAGTAGCACATCTCAGATGCTACTTCTTGTCCTTCCCTGTTGAGTTTCCCTCTGTGCTCTTACAGCTGAGAACTTTGCTTGTCCAGGGCAGAGGGAATTTCATCTTTTGCTGAGATGTGACTGAAGCTTAAGGCATCTGTTCTTCGTGGGCAGAAAGCCTCCAGTGGAAGCTAAGCACGTGCAAGTGCCAAAGACTTAATTCTGCAAACACAACATTATCCAGAGAAGGAAATAATTTTCAGTATATTTGATTATAAAATTGCTTAATTTCAGACTCACTGGTAAGGCAGTGATACTCGTGCCCCTTAACTATTGTGCAGTCCCACTTGTAGTGTTGGGGAGAGACTGGCACGAAGGTGTGGGTAGAGCAGCCAAAACTGAGCTGTTCAGTGACCGGCCTGGGGTAACCATCAGCAAATCTCCTCCATTTGCAGCTTGCTTTGTGCTCCATTCGTGGAACAGGACAGGAATTCCCCATGGCCCTGGGGACAGAGGCGGGTCTGGAGCTTGCTGTTAGTACCATGGTGGTTGTATGCAGGGCTCTGGGAGAAGCCAGCGGCTCTAGGAGCAGAACAAATGCTTTGGGGTCAGATGCAGAGAGCAGCTGAGCAGTGCAGAGGTGTTCCCAGGGCTGAGGACCCCTGAAGGGCTCTACCCGGATGCTTCTGGAGCCTGCAATGAATTGCATTTCAGTTACTTGGCTCAGAGGTGGTGTTGCAAGGCTTGGGTTGCTCTTCATATATCTGGCACGAGCATGGTGTGGTCAGGTCTGACACATAGATCCTCCTTCTGCCACCCGGGAACTGAGCTGCTTCTCTTGCAAAACTACAGGGCTTGGGTTTAAGTGGGAGAAAAAGCAGCAGGCCAGAGTGCTAGTTCCTATGGGAAACCAAATTCAAGGAGACCTTAAGGACTCACAAGCATGTACAAAAAGAAGCCATACTACATTGCAATAGGCAGATGTTTTCCATATGTTGTTCGAGTGAGACTGAAATATATTGAGGCAGGCATGTAGAGCGATGTGAAGTTATATATTTTGGTATGAGCCTGGGCTTCAAACTGAATTATGTGCAGACATCTTAAGAAAATGTGTGAGAGAGGGTTTTGCATATCTGAGTCTGTCTGCAGTTGACTTTCTCTGGCTCCTTTCTATTCCTGGAAATGGCATCCTTAACTATTTATGTTCAAATTTACTGTCGTGCACATTTAGCTCTCTTAATAACCAATTATTCTTTCCATATGCTGCTTATTTAATTTGGAAGTCCGAATCTCAGCGAAGGAGAAATACAGCTTTTATGTGCTTTCTAGCCTTTTTGTTTTTTAAATCCATTTAAATCACGAGTGTTGAGTGTAGGACTCAATGGAGCATGATCTAAATCTGAAAGCTTGTAAGCATCCCTCTCCTGGTATTGCGTTGGGAATGAAAGTCGTAATGTATAGGAAATAACTTTATACACATATGTTGTTATACCTGCTGTGATTCGCTCTATTTGGGCCACATACTGGGCTCCTTGGCCCAGTCCACAGTTTCCTCAGGAACTCAGAGGGTGGTGATGCACTGGAACAGGTTGCCCAAGGAGGCTGTGGATGCCCCATCCCCGCAGGCATTCAAGGCCAGGCTGGATGTGGCTCTGGGCAGCCTGGTCTGCTGGTTGGCAACCCTGCACACAGTAGGGGGGTTGAAACCGGATGATCATTGTGGTCCTTTTCAACCCAGGCCATTCTATGATTCCTCCAGTGAATTCCACACCTCCCCAGTTTGTGCCGATGACCCCTAAAAGCTGCTCTCTCCAGGTGGGTGCGGATGGTCCAGGCTGCTCCCCAGCCACGCGGCACTGCTGTGCAGTAATGCACTATGCTCTCCTCTGCTCTGTTGGCAGGGAACTCACTGCTGCTGCGTGTCCTGCCTGCCCTATATGAGAAGCAGCCACAGCCGATGGCACACTGCCTGCCCGAGCTGCTGGCACTGATGGGCCACCTGCAGCCAGCCGAGCAGCACCACCTCCTGCGGCTGCTCCAGCTCATGGCACGGAGGAAAGAGCTTGGGGTAAGGCTGTGTGTGGATGAGCTGCTCAGTGTTGCACCTCCTTTCGGGGGGTTTATCTCTTTCAGATGACTTGGTGAGATCTGGCTGCCGGTGGCTGTCCCAGTTGGAGTCCCACACCGTGCACGATGGTGCTTTCCTGTGGTTTGCCAGAGAGTTTCTTTCCATTCTTTAATTCCATTCCAAATTCTCCATCCGGTCATGAAGAGAACATAAACGCTGTGGTCCGGCAGTTGTTGTTGTTATGAACCAGAACTGTGTTCTACTTTTTTGGCTCTTCCTCTGTCAGTTGAGTTGTAATTCCCATCGCTACACTTCTGTTAGAACTGCATGAACATATCAAGGAAAGCTAGAATAAGCTAGGAACTGATTAAGAGCGGGCTGGAGATTAATTAAGGCAATACGTACCTGCTCTCAAAGGGGCACAACATTGACAGTGCCCAGCTCAGGATGATGAATTCTATGATCCATCCTGCCTGTGAGATGTTTTAAGGTCTAGATCCTCAGCCTCTTAAAAATTGCATTGTTCTAAGGGATGCCAGCTTGTCTGCAGCATTTTCTGTACAGCAAGGAGCCAGCCTTTATTTTTAGCTCTGTGCCCACTATTAACCTTGTCATGTTGTTCAGTTCCTGGAGGAAACAAAACATTTTTTTACCAGTACTTTAATTTACTGTACTGTTAGAGATGACTAAGACCTATGCTGTTTTAATCCTTTAAGTATAGAAGAAGGCCTAAAGCAAGGGAAATGCTTGGTGAGGGGGTTGAGGGGTTTTTTGGCCTTTTTTTTCTTAACAGTGGAGTATTTTCTTACTTATATATGCATAACTGTAATATTTCAAGGCTGCAGCTTACCCTTCTTCCATATGTTGAGCTGAACTTCTGTTGACCTCAGCAAATAGCTATGTGCAGAGGTCAGCGAGGGTGAAAAGCTGTTCCACTGAATCAAAGTCTGACGGCCTGTTTCTAGCCCTCCAATGCACAGCACCTCTTTTGGCTGTATGCATTCACCATTCACAAATATACTCGCTGCTTTCTTCTTCTTTTTTAAATAGGTGCTGAAAGAGTGTATTCCGTGTCTATTGGAGCTCGTAAGAGACCCCAGCCATAGTGACATTATCCTAAACATACTGACAGAAGTATCTGGCTATGACCCAACAGCTTTGGCTGCGTTTCTTCCAGAGCTAAAAGAGGCTGGTGAGAGTTTCCCACATTTGATTGGGCAAACGGCGAAGATCTTTGGGGCTGTTGGACGTGTTGATGAGGTAAGCTGGAAAACTAACTGAATGGGCTGGTTGGTTCAGCACATGTGTTTTCTTTTTTGTTTGCTTCCTTTGTTAAACTTTATACTAAATATTCTGGAGTAACCAGAGCACCCTGCTGGAGATACCTCCACTGTTTGTAAGATGGCAGTATGTCTAGAGTGTAATACCATTACAGCTAGGAGAGCAAGTAGCTCTCTTAGCTAACTGTGCACCCATACTCTGTGTGAATACTCTCTATTTCTACTGTCTTTCATGAAATGGCTTAAGCTCCTATTTGATAAATGCACACTACTGCCATTATCCCAGCAGCTTAGCTCAGATTGCAGTATCTACAGTAAGAGAAATGAAAGGCAAAGAAAAGGAAAAGAAATATTTTGCAGCCCCTTGGTATGATATTGAATTTTAAATGCATGTAGCCTTCAGGAACGTTGTAAGCATGCGATGAAATATGAACTTCCCAAAATGTAATCCAGCTATTTTGGATTTGTAGCCAGAGTTAATTGAATACTTCTGACAAATGTCTGTATAATGGAAGTGCCCAGCGGCAGTGCTGGGCTCAACCTCATCATAGGAACATCTTCATGTTAACTCGGTTTGGGGTTTGACCTCATGGGAACCCTGTGCTGTACAATGATGTACAGTGGCAAACTCCTAAAAGCTGTTCCATGACCTTTAGGACAGAGGTATGAATTTGCAGTGGACTTCTTGCTTCCATCATAAGTGTGCAGTGTGGACATGGAAGTGATGTTCATCGGAGCCAAGTGTTGCAAACAGGCTCAGAGTGTGGTCAGCTCTGCTGGGCAGCCTGGGCCCAGAGTCCAAACTATTGGGTGTCCCAGGGCACCACGCTGGCCTGGCTTATATCTGACATACCCTGATTTATAATGAGATTTGGGTTTCCATTTCCAGTTACAAGCTTACTGTCTTTCACTGCTAGTAATAGATGTTTTCTTTCTGCCTCAAATCAGTTCTATGAGGGCAAAACTAATGCTCTGAAATCAGAGAGTTTTGGCTAAATAAGTCAGACCTTTATGGCTGTGATAAAACTTGGCTACACAGGCAGAAAATGAGTAGCATGTAGTAAATTGGACCATTTGTGGAGTGTGACACTGATGCCTGCCATGAAGTGACCTGGATCATTAATTTCTGCAGAGCAGAATCCCACCATCCCCCTGGACTTTGTGATCCTTGTGCCAAATCAAGGGAGATTTGTCCCCATATAGGCTGGAGAACACAGTCCTGTGTATATAGACAGGGCTCAGTCACTCTCTTCAAGGTTTTAAAGACCAAGAACTGCAGTGGGCCGTGTTTATTTCTGCTTTCAGTGCTTCTCTCCTGTTTTAATCCCTTGCTTGGCGCAGTTGCATGTAGCTTCCCATGGCATGGAATAACTGTCTCTGGGCACTGCTGTGCAGATCGGGCACCTTAAAAGAAGGGGAAAAAGCCTTTGGGACTGAATTCACTGATATACTGGGCATCGCTCACTGCGGCACAGGCACTCAGCCTGCAATTAGATAAGCAGAAACACATCTGGCATCACAAAAGCTGGACCGGTCTTAAAGGTTCAGCTGATAAAAATGAGTGCACCACAAGAAAGTATTGAAGTTTACTCTGACTTAAGCGGAACTACTGGGTTCCAGGCATCACTGCTGCCAGCTAGCTTACGTAGGTCGGGTCCGGCAGGGCGTGTGAACAACAGAGCAGTCCCTGAGGGCTGTCCCCTATGCCAGACACCATAGAAGTGCCTTTTGGAACATCTATGATGCTCCCCTCATCCCGCCCAGTGCCAGGGCTACAGATGTGAGCCCCCACCAGCAGCCCCTTCCCGGCCAAGCAAAGTGAGTGAGAAATGAAATGGTAACGGTAGGGCTGGAATTTTATTTGTTGATATTTGATTTCGCTGGAAGGCTCACTTGGCGAAAAGAAGTGGCAAGGATTGAGGGTTGGCCCTTTAGAGTATAGGCTGCAAACACGAGCAGAGGGTCCGGTGGGTGAAGCTGAAATCAGACCCTGTTCCTTGGCCGTAGATTTGTGCAAAGCAAAACCCGACCTCAGGGCACAGCTGGGTATTTCAGCTTCACTCTTCCAATAAGGGTGTGTTTTGAACCAACTGGAAACTGGAGCTCCTTCTGCCATCCCTGTCATCTCTTTGGTAGCGGATTTCAGGTACGGCAGAGTGCTTGGCCACACCTCACCAAATGGTTTGGATCCTCACCTCCCGGCAGACAGAGCACCAGAAAACGTGAGAGATATCTGCGATAAAACACACGAAAACAGAAAACACCCACAGCCCCAACAACAATGGGTTCTGTATGTCCAAACAGGCTCTCTGCTTTTTTTTTTTTGGATAAAAAGTTGCAGCAGAGATAATAACGGCTTTCATGTCGAGCTGTTTTGCCGTGACTCTGTTTTGTTTAACAGTTACACATGACATGGCTGGCGGGGTTTATTGTTCTTTCAGCTCGCTCCAGGCGAGCAGCAGCGTTGCAGCAGGCTGGAGGAGCTCCAGCTGGATCAAAGCGACACGGCTACGCTCAGAACTTCTCTTCCAGTTACGTCTGCTGCACAGTTTGTTTAGGAAACAGAAATGTGTTTTAAATGTTAATTGAGTCCGTGTTTATCTCTAGGAGGGAGGAATGTCTTCCAAATAAGCTAGGGAATATTTACCCAACAGCCAGCCTCCTTTGAGCCATTGAGAAAAAGGCTCCGCCGTAGCTCCCAGCCCACCCCACAGTACCTGCACTGGTTCTGCATGGGGGCTGAAGGGCAGTGGCTCTTCTGAGTGCTGCACCGTTCCCTTGTGCCATGACATAGGGCAGCCATTCGCCTTTGGTTTGGAACAAGTTGACTTTTTCCCACAACGTGTCTCACTCTCAGCTCTCGGGCGACGTCCTGCCAAAGTCTCCCGTGTGCTTTTATGGTCCTGCTGTGCTTGGAACCCAACCTTCAGCGGTGTTTTCTCTCCTGTTACACTATCCCAGAAGAATTTGGAGTTTCTTCTGAAATCTGAGGCAGTAGAGCTCTTACCCTGCAGCGTAGGGAGGTTGCATGTGACGCGCTGCTTCCCCCCCTTAGCTGCTAATGCTTGGTAAGAAGATGAGAACCCTTTATTTTCCTGAAGTGCCTTTGCTTGCGTTTTGGCACAGGTTCTAACAGCAAAGCTTCTCCCAGTTTCTGTAAGGATCTGCTGGGCTGGAAGGGGTTTGTCCCGACCCATGCCCTGCTATCCCACTGGAGGATCCAATATGAGCTGCTGAGCCACTGGCTTCGCCCTCTGCTGCTTCTGCCACTCAGGTGTTCTCAGGACACTGGAACCCAAACTGCTTAGGACAGTTATAATAAAACACAGAAACCCCCATGCATTTCTTTACCTTCAGGGTTTGTGTTTTAGTATGAGAACTTGCACATGTGAAATAGTTGGAATTGGATTTGTGTGCGCTTGCCAAGCAGAGATAAGGTATCTTTGTTAGAAAATATCTATGCTTCTTTAGATTAGGATCTGAAGCAGCCCCTTTCATCCTATTTGGCAGGGGATGTGGTCCTGTGGGTAAATTGCCCAGCAGAACTTTGGCTACAGAGGGCATATCAGACTGCAGTGTGTGGCGTGACTGATAGGGCTGCCAGGCAGCAGCTTGCCACCAGTGGTGAGATCTTATGATGAAATCTCATGTTAAACTCCTCTTTGCTGCAGTGTTGGTCTCATCTAAGTGTTGCACTGCAGTGCAAGGAGAGCTACTGTGATGTACAGGGTGCTCGAACCCCTCACCGCCAGCCCCACACCTGGGGGGGCTGCGGTGGTTCCCAGCACACTGCATCACTGAGCCCTGCTGGGGCTGGGAGTGCTGCTGAAGGCTGGTCCCGGGGGCAATGCTACGTGCAGCAACACCCGGTGGATCCAGAAGGGAAGTCATAATCAGAAAACATGTTTGTGCTCTGGAAAAAGAGGTATTGGCTGCTGACTGTGTGCTCGTCAAAGCTGGGGGCGTGCGTGGAGCTGGCTGTAACTGCCTGGTTGCTCTAGAGCGCCTGCAGCTGCAGAGGGGAACGTGGGCAAGGCAGCGACCTGGACACAAGCCCATTCATGCAATGGGGCCACAACAAAGACACAAAGATGGAACCAGCCACAAGCTGTGCAGCACAGTCTATAGGGTCTGCTCTCTGCTGAGCTGGGGGCACGTGAGCAGTGTGTGCCTGCTTTTGGCCTCATGGGGTACCACCATTCCCTAATGACAGTGCTTGCATCAGCAGCATGCACACATGCCCGTGTGTGCCCAACATGCACACAACCCACCTTGCACGAGCAAACACAGAATTCATTTCTTTAGAGTTGTTTCTTTTTGTCTCCTTGTGCTGTCCAGGAGCAAGCCAGGAAGTGCCTGATGTATTTGGTGAACCAGCTGGCCAACATGGAGCACTCTTTTCACCACATCCTTTTGCTGGAAATTAAGAGTCTCACCGACACGTTTTCTGGTATCTTGGGCACCCAGAGCAGAGACATCTACCGCATGAGCAACAGCTTCACTGCCATAGCCAAGCTCCTGGTGAGACAGCTGGAGAGCAGCAGCACACCATCAGCCAGGTAGAGCCGGTGGGTGTGACAGGGCTGTGCAAGGCAATGGGAGCTCCTGGGAGCTGCTACGTTGCTATTTGCAAATTGATCTCGATATCCCTTGTGGTTTGTTGTAGTTTATGCTCATTCAGCTGTTGGATTGCATTGGTTATAGGGCCAGGTCTGTGTGCAAGCTCACCCTTACACCTAATGGACAGCACCTCTGCTTGTAGAAGCAACTCAAGGCTGTAAGGACGATCCCCGGGTGCCTGCAATGCCAGGTGCCTCTGCGCATCACACAGCAGCAGCTGTGTTATTGGCACTCGGGAACAAAGAAGCTGCTCAAGTCTGAGCACTTCCAAAAGCACGGAAAGAAAGCCGTGTCCCACATCAGCAGACGTGGGCAATCTGCAAAGCTTCCCTTAAAAATAAACCAGTGAAGTCAGGCTGCACAACTATCATTGGGTTTACTCTAGAAGATAACCACCGAGGCAAGAAGAACAATGGCTGGCACAGCTCTGTGACATGGGTTTGCTAAAGAGCTCTGAGTAAATATCCTTAACTTGTACCCAACTGTTGTAGCAATCAGCTTCTCCAAATCTCTGTCCTAAGGTTAAAGCATGGGGAGCGATGCTGCGTTTATAGCAATAAGGATGTGGGTGCTACTTAGATATCTGGTAGCAGTCACTTTTAGTTAGGGAGAGACTTATCGTTGGCATTGTGTACACTGACGTAGGTCAAGAGGGCACAAAGGGGATAGTAATGCTGTGATATAAAACATAACAGATGTCAGAAAACTCATAACCATGAAGGACAGCCTCGGAGACAGACGTAGGGCCGGAGCCAAAACATGGAGGTCATCTGAGAAACAACTAATTGGTATCCTGGAGAGCTAGAAATGAGAGAGGAGAGGAGCCCTGCTGGAGCCACTTGTTTTGCAGGGCTGGGAGAAACATGCAAAACATGAATTATGCCTGCTGCCCAGGATTGGCACTTGATTTATAGTAGAAAAATTACGTTATTTGCTAAAATGCCATGGTTTTCCTATGCCTTCTTATCTTCTGCACCTATTGTTTATCCAAAGCACAGAAATGTTATTGCCCCATTTCTCTATAAAACACCCCTTTGCTGAAGAGTAGAAGCTGCCTGGTGTGTGTGTGTGTGGATGCAGATGCAAAATACTGCACTGTGTGTGGAGCTGGGGGAGGAGAGGGGAGGGCAGAGCTGTGTCTGCGGTGGAAGGAAATTAAAATACCATTTCAGGCCTATATCAAGCACAGCATCAGCTAACCCAGACAGGAGCAAGTACTGAGCAGCAAATCAAGGCTAAAATGAGGGATCTCCACTGATTTACACAGAGCTGCTTCTGATTTGTGCTGATGTTCAGTGGGAACGACCCAGAGGCTGACATGGCGATCTGTGCTGGCTGCAGTGCTGCTGCCATTACTGCTGCAGTGCTTCAAGGAGCAGCAGTCCTGACCAGTTGTGCTGTGGAAGGAATACAGAGGTTTTAAAACGTGTGGCTGGATTGCAACCATTCCTTCCAGAATTGTGTGTTTACATAAGAAGAAACTGATTTCTTCGGAATGACGGCTCAATTGGAGTTGTTTGTCACTGGGAATTTTACATGCATTTAGTGGAGAGTGTAATTAAAACCATGTGATGCTCTACTGCAAGTTGTTCCATCTCAGAGGGGCTTTTGAAGAGCACATACAGAGTCTTAATGGGTGGATCCAACCAACAAGTGTAGCACAGTCAATCAAAAGCAGGCAGGAAAAGGCAGGAAGAAAAATTAATGTTTCCAAGCCATCATTCTGGGTAAGGACTGGGGGTAAGAGACGGCAGCAGTGCTGCTCAGGTTAGTAGCAGCTGGAGGTACCTTTCTTTCCTCAAGGAGAGGATACCTTGAGCACATGGCGTCATTTAGCATTAATTTACCCTTCATTTGCCTTTTATTTTCTGCAGGGTAATTGGTTTCTGGCAATATTTGGAAGCTCCTGATAGCTTCCTCCCCATGAGTGGAGGCAGGCTCTGAGCTGCAGCCTCTCCTTGCCTGCCCCATGCCATCCCACCATGCCTTCAAAGCTGTCCATTAATGTATCACAAGGACCTGTGCTCCATCCAGCCACGCTGCTTCCCAGCAGAGCTGCACCTGGAAGCCATCCCATCCCAGTGTATTTTCACTTATTTCTATTTGTGGGCACTCTTCTGCCTACTTTAAGCACAAGATGGGTGGTGGTGATATTGGTGGCAGTCTGGAGAAATGCTCTTTAAATTAATGTATCACTGATTGCTGAGTTAGATGGCTTTCTAAAGTTGTCTAAAGAGAGCCTGACAGCAGTGAAACAATGAGGAGCACAACAGCATTGAGGGTTTTGTGAGCAAGGTCCTTGTGACCCATGATAGGTCTGTGCATCCTTTTCCTCTTGAAACCAGTCCGAGCTTTGGTGTAAGCTGATCCCACTCCAGCAACCTCAGCAATGTACTGAATGCCTTTTGCCAAGATTTCAAACAATAGTTTATTTTACTGTTGCTGCAAGGGGAGGCCGGCAGGAAGGGCTGCCAGCGTCCCGCTGGGCACAGGGCAGGGGCTGTGCTGCACACTTCTCCTGAGGTGCTTTTGGCTTCCTGGGTGCAGAGCTGGTATGTGCGAGAGAGCAAGAGGTTGCTGGAGATCCTGGTATCAGCCAGGTCAGGGCCAAGGTGGGATGCAAGGTCTGGTGATGAGCTCTGTACTCGTTAACCTATTGCTTTGTTGATGTCTTTCTTTAGCGGATGCGTTCTCTTGTGTTTCCTTCACAAAGACATCAGGGCTCAACTGGAGAATGCTGGAAAAGAATCATAGAATCATTTGTGAATCATAGAACCATAGAATGGCCTGGGTTGAAAAGGACCACAATGCTCATCCAGTTCCAACCCCCTGCTATGTGCAGGGTTGCCAGCCACCAGACCAGGCTGCTCAGAGCCACATCCAGCCTGGCCTTGAATGCCTGCAGGGATGGGGCATCCACAGCCTCCTTGGGCAACCTGTTCCAGTGCGTCACCACCCTCTGAGTGAAAAACTTCCTCCTAATATCCAACCTAAACCTCCCCTGTCTCAGTTTAAAACCATTCCCCCTTGTCCTATTGCTAGAAGAAAGGTGCTGGTATGAAAGTCCACTCTTACTTCCAACCACCATCAAGACTTGCTGGCTTGGCTCCATCGTTCACAAAGCCATCAGCTCACCCATCCCCACTCAGGGCTGTATATGCACACATGTATGTGCAAGAAGCTTTCCTTAGCGCTCAGCAACAATAACGAGAGCAATGTTGAGAGAGCTGCTGGGGTGGCAGCTTTCAAATGAGTTTAATCTTAGAATCACGGAATTGGTTGAGTTGGAAGGGACCTTAAAAGGTCATCTAATCCAACTCCCAGTCCTGCATCTCCAGAAGGATTTCTTAGCAGAGGTCATACCACAGTTCTTTATTAGAATACTTCTTTCAGAAATGCTCTGCAGTGTTAATGTGTTCCTGCCTGAATTAAAAACCAAACAGGACAAAACTTGCTGAGTCCCCTGAGAGATATCCCGAGCTGCCTTTATCGAAACGAACAGCGCATTCTGCGATGCAGTGCTTGCAGTTGTTTTCTTCAAACGTGCTTTCTTTCCACAACGGCTGATTTGAAGAGTTTGGGACTTGTTAAGGGGCTTCCCAGCTGTGAGCACGACTTGTTGAGACGCAATTGCTTTGAGGATGGTGTGTTAAAATCCTCGTTTGCGGCTTTTCTATATCTGTGTTTCACGGATTGCACCACTGGGATGTTTGCTCCTAAGGTGGAGAAGGAAGCCAAGGGGACCAGAAGCAACACCAGCTTTTTTCAGAACTCCTTGTAGAGTTATTGAGAACTTCTCCTGATCCCATTTCTTTCCATGTGCCGAGTTCCAAAACATGTTTTTCATAGTCAGAGTACATTAAGTTAGTACCAACCGCATGTGCTTTCGTCAAATTGTTAAAACCACAGCCTTCCATAAACCCTGCAATTAGCTCTGCTTTTGGTTTATGAAAATAATGTAAGAAGTCACTGTTTAGCAAGCTTGGAGGAATGGTTTAAGTTCAGCTGAAAAACTTCTCCCAGTGGGACTATCAGGAAAAGAGGTTTTCTGCTGGTGCAGATACAGCACATGCAGTTTCTAATCCAGCGTTGTCAGAGATACTCAGCATTTCTGATCCATCTGACAGAGATGTTGATCTGGAAGATGTTTCTGAAAATGATTAATCAACCTCTAGGCAAATCTCTGCTGAAACAGAATTATTTCCCCAGGTGCATAATGTGGGTCAATGGTGGAAATGCAGCGTCAGCATCACGAGGAGCAAAGTGTGCCAGAGCTAAATCTCTGCTTTCTGCTTCCCCAGGACAGAAAATGGTACCAACACGGAATCCCCTGCACCACTGGGCAGTTTAAAATCTGTTGTGAATGGAAATGAAGAAGATGAAAAACTTCAAGTGAAAATACAGGCTTTCGAAGAAAAAATAAATACTGACACCAGTACCCCTGGCTCAGTGAGAAGATACAGCTTAGGCCAGGTTTCTAAAGAGGAAAGGAAGGATATGAGATTTAACAGGTATGGTTCTATTAAATGCACGAGTGGTTTTCAGGAATATCAGTTTCGTAATGAAACATTATCCAAATGTTGAGAAATGGATCTGTGATACCTATGGGCATTGTAAGGAGTTTGGACCAACTTCAGATCCATGAATTTAAAGGCTGGCAAAAAAATTCCAAGTTATTTATTGAATCTGTTCTGCACTCTAAAATAGCAGGGAGGATGGAAAATGTTCACAGATGACTGTGGAAAGGAAGATATGGAGATGCATCAGCTCTGTGCCTGCTTTCAGGTGCTTCCCTTCCAGCCTCCTTGTTCTAATGGAGATCTTAGTTCTGTGCTCAGTGTGTAGGTGTGGGTAACGCAGAACTGGAGGCTGAGTTGTGGTTCAGGTTTGGTTCAGTTAAATCGCTGTTGGATGGCATCTTTATGACGTGATCAATAAAGCATACGCTGCAGTGCTGGGGTTATAAGTTTCTCACAGATAGGTTGATTGGCTCCTTCTATGGCATGCAGATGTTGTGATGTGTGTTTAGGACTCAGTTTCATTTGCTTATTAAAACTGGCTTGCATTTGCTTTTGAAATGCGTATTTATGGAAGGTATTTTCCTTGGCTAAGCTAGCCCTGTGCTCAACTCTCAGAGCTGGCTGCACAGGGCTTACTGAGAAGAGCACGTGTCCAAATGAGTCCTTTCTCACTGCTCACCACACTGTGCTCTGCCGCACCTCCATTCCAAAGCACTTTTCCCTAATTGCATTCCAGGTCCAAGAGCCTGGCTTTGCACGCAGTCCGCATGAAGGGGGTGAACGCAGACAGCGGGCAAGACGAGGAGAATGGGGACGTAACTGCTGGGATCTCCTTCACTGAGATCTACGTCAGCCAAGAAAATGACAAGTTGCCTTTTAGTGTTGATGCTGAAGAAACGCAACTGGGAAATTCCTTGGTTTCACACCAGAGTATCGATTGCACAGAACTGGAAGGCTCTCCAGCACCTGCTGGAGGAGAGGCCCAGGAAGGAAGTGCGAAGGTGGAGAAGGGTCCTGCAGAGTGCCACGACAAGCTCTACCTGCACTTGAAGGAAAACCTGGGTAAAGTGAAAGCATATGTCATGGAGATGGGGAGGAGGATTCCTGTCCCTGACCATTGTGTTATCGAAGGTAAGAGGTCTGAGCCTTTCTGGTTACGGCACCTTTAACACAGCAGTGTCATTGCAGGAGCTGGGCAAGTGGGCAGCAAATGGAACAGGAGCAGGGCTGCACTGGGACAGGCTGCTCAGAGAGGTTGTGGATGATCCCTCCCTGGAAGCATTCAAGGTCGAGCTGGATGGGGCTGTGAGCAACCTGGTCTACTGGGAGGCATCCTTGACTATAACAGGGGTTGAAACTAGATGATCTAAAAGGTTCCTTCCAACCCAAACCATTCTATGATTCTATGAGTAGCACACAACTGAACAAGCATATGGCCTGTGACAGCACGAGCTGCGGAGATGGGCCACCACATTCTTCAAAAAATGCTGCTTGAAAGCAACAGCCTAAGGTCCTGATGCTCCACTTTGGGCTGGATCCTATTTCACCGCATCCCTTTAATGGTTCCTGCTTTCATCGAGGGAGGATATTTGTCTTGAAGTGTGAGAGAGCTGCTTTTGTGAGGCCACATGGAGGTGGGGCTGGGTTGCAGTGTGCTGCTAAACACATCCTTGATGCTCCTTGAAGGAAAGTGATGGAGGCTGGGCTGTAAGCCTCCTGCTCACGCTGAGCAGCTGTTGGTTATGGGGACACAAGGAGGTATGCATTGAAGCACCTGCTGATGCCTGTGAGTACTTTGCATTCCAGCCCTTTGTGGGCCGTGTTGATTATAGAGAGTAACTCAAATTAATTTCATGTCTCTTACATCAACTCAGAAGATGACATTTTAACTTCTATCAAATATCTTACCCACTGTTTGCTTACTTTTTCTATGGTCAATGAGTTAACAAGTCTCCACAAACAGACATAACTATTATACAAGCTCATATTTCTGCAGGAATTTCTAAAGAAGGACAAAAATGTCAGGTCTGCTATTTGAAATTGTTATTATTATTGATGAAAGTTTTGTTTCATAGAGTCACAATGGAAACATGTGAGGGAGCAATCTGGCTGGAAGTGCTGAAGGCTGCAACCTTGTGTTAACCAATATTTTTAAATACATTGCTCCATTTCCTTTCTGAAGTACCTATTATGATATGTTCTAAGCATGTGACTATTTCAAAATCCATTCCAACTATTGTAATTTCCTGGAAATCCACATCTAGCATTCTTGGGGAAATTCCTTGAGTAGGGGCACATGTGCAGAACAGGAGATTTGTGTGACTCATTCTAAATACACTCAAAGAAATGTCTGGCTCCTTACACAGGGGACAGCTTTGTTCATATTTCAGATATTACACAAAGCACTCCATCAAAAACCTGGCAGATATTGGGCCTGAATGAGCCGTTATGGCGTGGGGGGATCATACAAACGTATCTGCTTCACTTTCTAAGTAAAATGTTTAGAAAATGTTAACACGTTTCTAAATATGCGTGGTTGGCTAATGGTGGCCATGTAGGAACTTGCTGAATTGGAAATGTAGTATATCAAAGAGAGAAAATATACAATATAGGCAGTTCGGAGCAGTGATAATTAACGACAAGCCAAATGCTGTTCACTCAGCAGGATTGAGAGCCACGCTTGTGCTTCTAGTGCAGGAGGTGTCCAACCTGTCTGCTGCCATGCTGAGCTCCTCAGCGCTCAGCCTGGATGCCATCCCCCAAAGCATTGCCTGGGGCATGCTGCCTTGGGCAGGAGATGTTTGTGTACTTTTGGAAAGGCACAGAATTGGTGTTTGGAGCCCCTGCCAGGTATGGGACACCAGTACCAAGGGCATCTGCTTCCAAGAGTTGGGAGATCTTGAAGGTTTTCCAGATATGGCGTAACTGAACGTCCTCTGCTGGCTGGAAAGCAAATGGAGCAAGGAAGAATTATGAAGAAAAACAGAGAAGTCATGATGACATCGTTAAGTTATTGTCTACACTGATTACAGTCTGAATCCTGAATGGCAAAGCAGACCTGTGGAAGGAGTGTGAGGATCATCAGAGCCCCTAAATGCAGGAGACTGAACTGACCTGGGACTGCACAGTCCAAAAAGAGCCAGCTGGCAGCGCTCTGTAAATCACAGATGACAGAAGATTCACTGTGAGTGGTGGCTAACTGTCCGCCCTAATATGTGTATGGGAGAAGATGTAATGAAGTTGTCAGGAAGCAAACTCAACATATACAGAATAGGTGCCTCTTGCTGCATAATTAGCTTCATGTAATTTCATGGCAGAACTGATTGCTACAGTGCATTAATTATACTGAAAGGGTATCTGCTTTCACAGGTGATTAGGTAAATTCCCGGCTGAGAGCCTTTCAACCAGGCCCATCTCTGCCTTAGAAGAGCAGAGACTGGGGAGATCCAATGCATCATCCAGTTCTTGGGCACTGAAGCTGAATTCAATGAACAGCATCTCAGCCCCTCAGTATAGTGGTCTGCTCCCGGCTCCGTGTTGCTCTGCAGAAGGAACCATAGGCACACGTGTTCTGTAGGCTAGAGACAGAGTGCTGATAAAGGAGGAGGCAGTAGGGAAGCAGGTTGCAGCCCGCTGGTCCTGAATCTGATTGTTGTTAAGCATTCTGTTGTGCCGAGGGGTAATTGGTACCATACGATGGAGGTGATGGAAAAGCTCACAGCTCCCCTGCAGCGCACGCCTCCGCCGCAGCCCGGTGCTTCCACGTTGATTGGGAGCAGCTGTGGCCCTGGTGGGGCCATGGGGCACTGGGTGCTGCCAGGGCTCTGCTTTGCTGTGTCAGAGATACACCAGTGGGGATTTTATCCCACAGAGCTGCTATGAACACTCAGATTTGACCCAAATGTGAGGTCAGTGGTGAAAATGGAAGTGCGAAGGTGCGGGATGGCCCCTGCGGGATCTGTGGAGATGCCCCCAGGGCAGTGGGCAGTGCAGCAGGAAGGTGCATGCGCTCGTGGTCGTGTGGACCTCCCATGGGGCAATCTCTGGTTGCCATTTACCCGGCGGTAGCAGCCTCCCACTGGGGTTTGCTATCCCCTCCTGCAGAAGTGAAGGGACATGGCCATGGGAGTGGCCCCATCTTGGCCCCATGCGGCGGTGAGCAGCCCTGAGCAGAGGGACACCCTCCTTGGTGCACCCTGGCAGTGAAGGGAAGGAAGGCAGAGAACTGAATGAAGTTGAGCAAAGTTGTGTGCTCCCAAATGTGGCCTTTGCCACTCAGATTTGAGCTCTGTTCTGATGGCATTGCAGGGGCCACCCAGTGCCCATCAGCATCATGCCATCTGCGTGACATGTGTGCCTTGCTGGTGGTAACGCCGGCTGCACTGAGCCATGTGCATGCACAGCTGGTGGTGCTCCAGGAGGTGATCATTTCCTGAAGCTGACTGCCCCAACCATTACCCTTTTCTCCTACAGTTATTCTTTGCACCCCTATCTATAACCTAAACTGAAGGGAAACTGAGGAAACTGAAAATGGTTGAAAACCGACGTTAGAAAAGTCATATTCATTTCCTCTTCTTCAGTTCCATGTCTATGGGTGGGTTTGATTCCAGATGGGAAGCTGATAAGCATACCTCGTCTCCTATTAACAGACTTCACTGAAGAGTACAAGATTACCACTGTAACTCAAATAATGCATGGGTTGTTCCCAGAGGCAGTGGGTTACCTACCTGTACCTTGAAAGCTGGAGCAAGCAACAACAACAGCAGAGTGTGTCAATACACATTCCTGTGCTCACGTTCTTTGCCCTGGGCACTGTGTGCACCAGAGCCATCCCCAGGCATGTGCCCAGTTAGGGGCAGCTACACCTCTGGTATGCAGCTGATTTTCATATTCTTTCTATTTACTTTCAGATACTGTGAGAAGCTGTGTAGCAAAGCTGTTCTTCAGCTGTCCCCTGAAGGGCCACTACTGCCTCTACAGCAAATCCAGCTTCACACTGCTCAGCCCGCAGCCTCCACTGTGGATCCACATCATGTTCCTCTTCCAGCAGGTGTGTGCAGGGCAGCGGCGGGGCACATCTCTGACGTTGTGCTTGGAACAATGTTGTAAGGGTTAATCTGTCGGAATGCACTCCTAACCCGCTGGGTGAGCTTTCATGACTCGGGTGATTGCTCACTTCTGAGGGTACATCATGGCAGATTGAAGTGGTTTTGCAGTTTGTAATGATTTCTATTAATTATTACACTGTTCAAGATGAACTTATTGTAAAACAGCTGGGTCCATTTTTTTTAGCCTACATAGCGCTGTCCATTGCCATTCGCCCCACCCTCCTGCACCCTCCAAAATACAAAGGGTTTATCTGGAATGTGGACTCATACTGTGAGCGATGCTGTGAAGTTGGCAGGTCAGGTCACTCCTCCCTCTGTTTGTTCCTAGAAATGAGTATAGAAACGGTTGGAAAAAATAATGCTGCAGTGTGGCTGTGATGCCTAAGTCATAGTTTCTGCGGTTTCCACACCGGTCACTGTGTTTCTGTTCACTGATTGTTGCTCACACTGTGTTCTCTTGGACTCTGCGGCAGTAGAAGCAAGAAATAGTTTTTCTCTCAGGTCTCCAGAGCAGACCCTCAATTTCAAGGCTCTGCTTTTTATTGAATTTCAGAAATTTTAATGGGTAGCTGTATCGTGTTTCAAACCCCTCAGATGGAAGTTGTGAAACTCATGTACTGCTGTTTTCTCGGCTGGGCAGCTCTCTGTCAGAGGGAAGGCAGCACATTTCAGTGCAGAGTTGACTGTCAGTCAGAAGAGTGATAACTAACAAAAGGAAGGAAATGAGAATACGGGTATCTGATACAGGAGGTGCTCTTGGATTCGGTCATTAAAATCATCCTGTACCGCTGTAGGACTTGGGGTTGGTTTCCCCCATTGGTGTGCAGTGTCACATTGTGCCTAGCCCTCCCCCTCACTCCCCTGGCAGCCCCTCAGTTGGTCTAAGCCCCAGCTAACAGGCTGCAGGCTCCTCGTGCCCAGCGGCAGCCCCAGGCGCTTTGTTTCTCAGCTCTGATTTGGGCAGAGCAATCCTGCTGGGTTGCACGTGTTGTGCAATCCAGCATTAAAAGTATGGAACATTGGATTTGCTTGTGCGCTCTTAACTTGGCTCCAGCATGCAAATGCATTTTCTATTTACAAGATCACTTTTTAGATGAAGTAGAGGAATAATGCTAAGCTCTCTTAGCCACTCTTTTAATGTTGGCTTTGTATGCAGCTCATGTGGTGAAGAACCTAACAGCGCTACAACAGTATAGTACTCCAAGGCAGCGTTAGGTTGCATTCCACTCCATTGGAGCAGGTGGCCTTGGAGATGACAGCACCCAACCTGATGGCTTTTGTCCCCCTGTCTGCTCAGTGCAAAGCCTCAGAAGCAAGTGGAACCTGTGGGCATTCATCTAATTGTGTGCGTGTACATCCATCATCACTCCTCAAAGAGAAATGAACTAGCTGCTTGTTACCTGCATGGTTGCCATGCTATGAAAAAGAACAAGATGCTCTTGGTTAATGGCTGAGCCAAAAATGCTCAAAATGCAGTTTCCAACATTTTTTTTCAGAGCCTGTTTGCAGAACCTTTGTCAATGCAGAGTAGCCCAGTGCAAGTCCTCAAGGCCCTATGGGAGAAGACGCAGCTCAAGGGGACGCACAGTTTTGAAACTGCCATGATCCAGTCTACGTTCCCACACCAAAAGGTAAGTATGCTTTTCTTCTGAGAGAAAAAAAAAAAGCTTTTAAAATAGCTCTAATGAATGTTTGCTGTGCTCCAACTGTGAAAAACAAGCCCTTTTCCTTTCCTTCTTCCCTTTCCATCCATCAGAAGTCCTGCAGATTAGGAAGTCCAGGGAGGTGGCGGAGTCACCATCCCTGGAGGCGTACAACTGAGGGACATGGTTTAGTGGGAAACACTGGTGATAGATGGATGGTGGATGGTTGGGCTGGATGATCTTAGAGCTCTTTTCCAACCTCGGTGATTCTATGATTCTGAGTCCCGCAGCCGCCAGGGAATTTGTCTCCTTAAACACAGACTTGGCTTTTATGAAGACGATCATTTGCACATGCACCATTGGTTACCCCCGCCAGTTGAAAAGATTACTCTTTCAAAGCTGCTCACTGTCTCCAGGATTTTGGGGAATGCCATTTCAAAGCTATTAATTGGGCTTCTTGGAAAAGGGCGCTATAGGATTGTGAAACAAAAATCAATTCATCCCCGAACATCTCCATCCAGTGAGATGGGATGAAATGCACTGTCAAACATGGTTTTAAAACTCTCTCTCTCAGGACATTGGAGGCATAGACACGAATAAGATTAATTTACAAAAGTTGTGGGCGGTTTGAAAACAGGACTTTCATTAGAAACACCTTCTGAACCCCCAAGCTTGCATTGCACTGAGCAGGGATCTGCTGCTGCAGTGTGAGAGCAGTGGGTCACAGCTTATGGGCCGCTTGGACATAGGCTCAGCGGAGTCCCCACTTGGTCTGTTATCTGCTTGGAAATCCCAGCTGGAGTCACCCAGGGGCATTAGGGATGTCTCTGCACAGTGCCATCTAACTAGGATCCGTGCCATTTGTCAGGTCAGAGCTGGTGGAGCGCAGAAGGGTTTGGGGTGAATAAAGGGCTTGAAAGGGCATGCTTTCATTAGGTTTAGATGCAGTGCACTGTGTGCTCCCATTCTGAAAAAGGCCTCGAAATGCGGTCAGTCCCCAGCGTGTCGGTTGCACAATCCTGCTGCTGTCAGAGAGGCATTCAGCCTGTTTGGGGAACTCCCAGCACTGCCCAGCAGGAAGAGTATCTCCCAGTTCCTGAAGTAGTGGGGCTGGAAAATGAGACACTGATCTTCACTGACGTAATGAACTAGGCGTGGACTGGCAGAGGGAGCTCCGGAGGATGCGGGTTATGGGAAGTGCTCCGGAGGCCGAGGGCTGTTGGGCAAATGTAATGCATCTGAGAGGGGAATGGCTCCAGCGGTGCTCCCCGCAGTGTGCTGCTGCGCCTACTTCCTCCATTTTTGTTTTGCATATTACATAGAATCTGAGTTTGGGTTCCGTGACGTTTCTGTTGAGCAACTGACAGAAGTTTGATGGAGCTCTCATGGAGTGCGTCCTGGGCCTGCTGGGTGGAAGGAGGGTTTCTCTTACCTTTACCTGCCAAAACCTGATGGGAGCACTCGTGGTGTGACCCAGCCATCGCTCTGATCAGCAGGCTGTGCTTCCCAGAAACCTGATGTTTTGCTGTCCAAAGTTCTTCCTGTCACCAATGGACTCCAAAATAGCAAATGATTTGACAAAACTATTGCTGCTGTTAATCTTACTCCTCTTCCAGTAGCACAGAAAGCAGATTTCTGGATATTTTCCCTTAAAATGTTTTGAAATCTCGATGACGTTTGGAATCCGCTGCAGAATGAACGTGGTGTTCTCTACCCAAGTCCTGCACCCCGTGTTACAGCACTGCCCGAATGGCCGTGCCAGAACTGGGGATGCTGCTGCTGATGTGGTAGCATGCAGGGAACACTGTAGGCCAGCAGCCAGCAGGCGCCCAGCAAAGCCAATGCTGTGACCTCTGCTCCGCTATAAATCAACGCAGATGTTTCCTTGCTTGATATTCGAAAGAGTGTTGCAAACCAGGAGGAAAAGCTATTGCTTTTCAGTGATTTATCCCAAAGTAAATTCTGAGCAGTATTTCCAGCTTCACCTCGCTGTCAGAATTCGGAACTGGACTGACCTGTGCGTGCAAGGAATTGCAGCAGATGCCTTACAGTGGATGCCTGTATCGCCGGGCAGTGCTGTCTCAAAAGCCAAATCGACAACGGGATCGTGCCACAAAAAATATTGATTCAACACAGCTCAAAACGTGCCGGCAGTAAAGTGCTTCCAGATGTGCATCCCTGCAGATCTCCATTCCACTGCCTCACTGCTCTCTACGCAGGAGTATGAAGGCTGTGCCGGTTGCAGCTGTGCAGAGGGCGTTGTGTTGCCTCGTGGTGTGTCAGAGCAGCCATGCGGCTCCCTCTGAGTGCCTCTTGTTGAGCAGCTTTGCAGGAGAATAGTTCACATTTTGAAGCCACTGTTGGCTCCGTCCTGCCCTGCTTTTTGTCTGCTGTCTCTCTCTGTGCAGCAGAACGAGGTGCTGTGTTCTCACAGTGCGGTCACTGACGTTTCCCAGATGATGGGGGCAGGATGAGATGCATCTCTCCTCTCCAATGAGGCATTTTCCCCGTGCTTCATCTCCCAAAATCAGCTCCTTGTTTTGGCATACAAGGAATGCAGAGTGGAAAAGGACAACGGCTGCCTCAGTATTTCCCTGACGTTTGCCTTTCACATGGCTCACTGCAGACACTGGAAGGTTTCCCTCAGGATCCCAGGCTTGCTGTTCAGCTCCATCCTCACAGTGCCTTGCACAGACCCACCAGGAGCAGTGCCCCATGTGCTTTGTTCACCCCACAGCCCCCAGGTGGGTGGGAAGAAGCTGGGGGGAGGCCATGCCCCTCTCCCATTGCACAGCAAAGCAGCCAGCCACGCTCCTGGACTGCATGCAGTTCCTCTTCAGGGGACAGTAAACACCTCAGCAATGCAGACAGAGCAATGCAACCATATTGTGCTGTGATGTGCAGTGCCCCAGGGCAGGGCATGCAGCCCTTCCTGCCCCAGCAGATAGAAAAGGTGAGAATGGCACAGCTCCTCTTTGCTCAGTGGGGTGAGCCCACATCCCTGGCAGCACAGGGCTTTGATCCCATCTACTGCATGAATTCCTGTTTACTTTGAGCTGTGCTGCAGACCAGTGATGGAAACACTGGGAGAAAACAAACAGGAGTGTTTTCTGAGCCTTCCTGGCCGCTCCTTCTGCACAGGGAGCAGCGTGGTTGTTGTTATGTGATGTCTGCTTAAATGTGAGGTCACCATCTTTACAAAAATTAAATGGTGGGGTTTAACTGACAACAAATTACACCGTGTTTTAATGGCCCCAGGCAGAGCATCTCCTGGCTCCTCCTGGGAGCTGCAGCTGAGCTTTTTGCAGGCCTTTCATCAAGTCAGGCATCACACTGGCTTTGTGGCCCAGCCCTCACTTTCCTGGCTGCTCTCAGTGGAAGGACAGCATCTCGTGTACCTGGATGTGTTTTGTGCAGGATAAAGCCACCCTGTTGTTGCTTCATTTCTGGAAACATTCACATTGACATTTTAAAACGGTATTATCAGCCGCTCCCCCTGGCTGCACTGGGGACCCATGGGACAGATCTGACCTGCTGTCAGACAGGAGGAGGTCCCCAGCATGTGGGACCACTGCCCAGGGGGTCCTGGAGAACACTGAGGGCTGGAGGGAAGGAGGGGCTCAGCTGTGGGCTCTGGTGGAAGGGAGGTAGAAAGCACTCAGCCCCATGATTTGCTTCCAGAGAGCTGTTACAGTGGGTGCTGCCAATGGCAGAGGAAGATGCCCTGCTCAGCAATTCGCCTGGGCAGGCTGTTTGCCAGCATGAGACGAGTGAGAGAGGGCACTTGTCAGCTCCTGCTGTGATGCGGGGTCCCGAGGTGTAAGGGGGTTTGGTTTCTCTCCTTATTGGCCCAGGATCTGGACCACGTGCAGATGCACCTGGAAGAAGTGAGGTTCTTTGATCTATTTGGCTACAGCGAGGAAGCGGGAGCCTGGCAGTGCTTCATGTGCAACAACCCTGAGAAGGCAACAGGTGAGTGCTCTGCGGGCGGGCTGCAGCCAGGGGTGCATAGCAATGTGGTTCTGCACTGTGCAGGAGTGCTGCTGGTGGTGGTGGTTGTGCAAAAGGAAAGCTAACTTCCCATCATAGCAGAGATGCTGCTTGGGGAGGGGGAGGGATCTGTGCCCATCCTGCAGCACACGGATAATGGGGCTGCCTCTGCCTGGCTGCATCCCAAGTGCCACCCCCAAGGGGACATCAGCACTGATATTGCACCCAACCCATTTCCTCTGTCAGGGCATCCCAGGAAGGGCATCCAGGGTGACTGCTCCACTTCCTTTAACATCACTGTGTCTGTAGTGCACATCTTAAGAGCAAGACAGTGCTTAGGGGCAGCTGTGATACTTCAACTACGTTAGAAAACAGGGTGAGGGGAAATGAACTTCATCCCAGGTGAAAGATCCTGGTGCAGGATGGCCTTTTCCTTGGAGGAGTTTTGCCACAACGTGACTGCATGCACAATTCTGGCTGAGAATTACGAGTAATTTGGCCAAGCCTTTGAATAGCTTTCTGCTTCAGCTATCTGCTTGAGCAGCTGCCCTCATTCCATGGGGCACTCCTAAGTCTTCCTCCTTCTGTAGCTCTCATATGGGACTCATCTACCACAGGAGAAGTTGTGCTCTGGGCTGTAACTACACCTCGGTCCAGTGGCCTTTCTGTGCTTTGTCCATCACATCTGAATGAGATGCATGTCAAGCCATGAGGAAAATGAGCCCATCTTGTTTAAAACCCCAAAGCTTATTGGAGCTCGCTCCTCAGTTCTCAATGCCCTGAGAAGTCCAAGTGAATGAACTGCTTAGTGGTAATGCAGCTCAGATGCACAAGAGGGAGGAAGATAGTGCTTAGTGGATGAAAACCTGCAGGTAAACGTTCCTGAAATGGGGGTGTGGAGCTATGGGAAGAGGGGTGCCAGAGTGGGAGACACTCTGGGGTCATTGGGGGCTTATGAGACGTGACAGAAAAAAGGGCTCCAAGGTGTCCTGGAGTGGGAGTGAAATGTAAAGGCTGTGACACATCTCCTATCCTGTTCCACAGTGGGACAGACCCTTTTGAAATCCCAAGTACTTTTGAAAGACAAGAAAGTCATTCCTCCCTCTCAGCAATGCTGTTTAGCAACCCGGTCCTTCAAGAAGGAATTCAGAGGCAAATTCTTTTTCCATTATTTTCTTTTGTTTTCTGCTAATGTTGGGTTTTTGTGACATTTTTTGGATACCGTGTTGCAAGATGCCATTTATCCTGGGGACTTAGGGAAGGATTATGCCCTGAAGCCTGGATCTGGCTGTGCTCTGTGGTGCTGTTTGCAGATTCAGTTGTGCTTCAGCAATGCAGTGGATGAACCCAAGGCAGCAATCAGCACAGAGAAAGTTTGACCATTTCACATGCATTCTTCTCACTTGAAAGCATTACTTAGACAACCGCACTCTTCCAGAAGTGCTGCTAAATCATCCTGAGTTGTTTTGTTCCTGCTAACCCTGAGCCAAGGAGGGAGAGAGCATTCCTGCAAGCCCGACTCATCTGCCCACATCCACGTACGCACGCTGGCTCTGCTGCCAATCCCAGAGCTGGGAAAACCAAACTGCACCATTTTCTATTTTTATTTTTTTTTAAACAATAACCATTCAAGTGTGGATGTGAGGCATTAGAAGCGTTAGTCAGCACCGTGTGCCCCTTATTGGGAAAAGCTGGCTTTTAAGGGCTGCATTTCAACATAACCTCCCGCGCTGACAGTTGGCTCACAAGCCTTTGCACACCAAAAATTCAGTAAAACCACTTGATAGCCTGCGAGGGAATTGCAGTGCATGCCTTGTTCTGGAAGCTTACAAAGAAATCGCAGTAATCCCCGTGGGCTGCAGAGGAGACATCGTGCCCATGGGCAATGATTCGGGTAAAACGGAGGGCTTGTTATGAATTCCTCCTTCAAAAAGCAATTCACTCAGAAGAGCCCACACCGTGTTAACTTTGGGATGCATTTATCTTTTGCTTTCAGTGGTGATTATCCGGTGAACCGAAATATCCCCTCTGTAATGCTTGAAAATCATAAATAGTGGCATTCAGAAACGTGTCCTTTCCAGGTTTTCAACAAAACCAAATGCGATGATTAACGAAGGAGAGCCAATCCATATTCCCTTAGGTTAATTGCATTTATCTTCTGCCTGCCACCCACTCGTTCCATTCTTTCAAGTTAAGAGGGGCTTATTATCATTGAGATCATTCACGATGGGACTGAATTTTTGTGGATGGCTTCGTTTCATCAAACAGAAGATTTAATGCTTTGCTTTTTCTTGAGTTCGTCTTGGAAGGGTTTCAGGTTTTGTTTTGTTTTTGTTACTTTTGTTCAGTACCCAAACAACAGAGCTTGGTGCACTGTAATTCTGCAAAGAAAGCGAGATACAAGCAATAGAAAACAATTCCAGCTTACATCATGGTGGACTCTTACATCAGTGGGTATTATTTGGGGTTGAATTGATTTTGGAGTTAGTCTCCCTCCGCTGAGATGGTTTAAGAAGCAATGGATATTATAGTAGAAAAAAAACCCATCATTTTTAGTTTCAGGGTAATATTTTTAGTATTTTTAGCCTTTTTGGTGTTCTTCGGGGAAAAAAAATGTAATGAAAAATATGTGGTAGATTCAGCATTTTGAGTCCTTCAGCTCCTTTCTTTGAGTGAAAGATCTCGTGGAATGTCAATAAACCACCGCAGGGTGCCTTCAGACCCTGAGGTTGCATGGTCACCCAGTTTGACCCTCTGTAAAACCAGAGCCAAGAACCCAGACCAGTAATGCTTACATGGAGGAAGTCTTTCCCCTTTGATCTGTATCACGTCAGCATATTTCTCTAAAGATGCCTAAACCTGTTCTTTAAAGGTAAGCGAAGGTCAACTCACGAGTTGTTGCTTAGGTAAATCGACCTGCTACAATGTGGGATTATTTCTGCCCTGCCGCTGAGCTCTGGATCTCAAGGTGCCCTTCCATGCTCTGAGGAAAATTCCTCTATGTAGACTTTATCACTTCACATCTAGATCTTTGCTTTAGAAACTGGAGAGAATGCTCTTCCTTAGTTTCCCATGATATGAGCGATCGTATGGAAGATCAGCCATTTCTGTATCACTCTTCTGAAGCCTTCTCAGTTTGCCTAGAGCTGAGCAAATCAAAACTAGACACAATATTCCAATGATTAGTATGTATATAGAGAAAGTGCACATTTCATCTGCCAGTTGATTGCACCTTTTTAATCCTTCTAACTTCATTGAAAATGCAGATGCTTCTTCCACATAACGATGCTCTGTGTGGTAAGCCATAGGTCACCAGCAACTGAGTTTGTTTCTGGCAAGAGTTCAGAGTGAATCTCTGCCTTCCTGGGGCAGTGTGGGTCCACTCTGATGCCCTGTGCCCGCACAGCCCCATGCATGGACTCCTACTTTGCACACACTGTGCATTCAATGATGCTGAGTAAAATCACAGTAAAGATTGGGGTGGGCAGCCCTGGGAGCTTTGGGGAAGTTCAGATCAGCTGCAAAGAGAAGCTTTCCCACCACGGGGATGGTCAGCCATTAGGGCAGCTTGCCTGGAGAGGTCGCTGAGTTTTTCACATCCCAGGTCATTAAATCCTTGAGCAACCTGGCCTGACCCCAGAGCCAACCTTGCTGTGAGCAGGAGGTGGGATGACCAGCCCCTCGAGCTCCCTTCCAGCTGAATTATTCTGCCTCTCTGTGAAGTTAACTGCAATCAAAACAAGCAAAAGGACTTAGAAAAAAAGTATTGGAAAAGAGCTTTGTTCTTATCTTTCATGAATCTTTTTCTTCTAATCAGACCCTCAGACATACTGGCATCTGCTTTGTTATGACGACTTTGGAAGCTGACAACAAAATTCCCCATGGACCTCTTAGTGGATGTAGGCGAGAAGTGCTCTGTTATCATTGGTTCCAGCCCCGAGTGCTTAAAGACAGACCAGCATTTCTTCAGTAAATTCTGTTTGTGAAAGACTTTGGCCATGAAAATCCAGTTTAGGCCAAAATTGCATGTTAACTTCCTTTCCCATGTTGCATTCCTGACCACCAACCATCTCAGTGCCCAAATATTCTGTGCCTTAAAGCTTCTTAGTTTGGCTTAAAACGTGTTCCTACTGCCCTGGAATCAGTACTGCTTCACAAGGCCTAACCATTGAGCAACTGTCTTTCCATATCAAATCTTTCTATAGCTCCATGCAGATGACATCAAGGTCTGAAAGTTACTGTGCACTTAATGAGTCATTTAGAGTTTTCATTTAGAAAAAGGATTCCTTCCACCAAGAGGCTGCCCACGTGAATGGCAAATGATGGGAATGGTGGAGGTATGGGGCTGCGAGGAGTGCAGAACAACCTCTCTTTATCACAGAAATCATGGACACAGTTCCCTATTGTGGCTGAAACCTGGCCACCCCCATTTTCATTCATTGTATCTCCTTCCAGAGACAGAAATATTTACGGTCTTTCATGAGGAAATTGAAACAGTACACACTGAAGACCCCCAAAGCGTGCGTTACTGCCAATGTAAACAGCACTGGGGAAAAAACCACATTCCTGATCTAAACCTGCTGCATCTGTCACCGCCTTCTGCTCCAGCTGTAGGAGCACCGCAGTGCAGTTGGTGGGGGGCAGATGCTGCTGTGTATCCCCTCTCTTCCTCCTCGCTGACCTGCAGAGCTACCCCATCTTTCATTTAACACACGCTCCATACAGATGGCATTCACCCATGCATTGCACAGGTGCTGTTTTTGCTGTTGCCGCTCAGGGAAGCAGAAAGGCCGTGGTGTTGTTTGATGATAAATAAGTGAATTTTGCTGCAAAAGGTCCAGGGGAGGTTTAGGTTGGATATCAGGAAACACTTCTTTACAGAAAGGGTTGCTAAGCACTGGAATGGGCTTCCCAGGGAGGTGGTTGAGTCACCATCCCTAGATGTGTTTAAAAACCACTTGGATGTGGTGCTCAGGGCCATGATTTATCAGAGGGTTGTTAGAGTTGGGGTAGGATGGTTAGGTGGTGGTTGGACTCGATGGTCTTCAAGGTCTTTTCCAACCTGAGCAATGCTATGATTTCATGATTCTATGAAAATGTGGGTGTGCAGCTGGAAGCACAGGTGAGCCATGCTGGTGGGCACACAGCAGTGAGTGGGGAGCGAGGTTACCTGCCCACAGCACTGCAGAGCAGGAGCAGAACTCTGTGCTGAACTCTGCAGCGTGGTGTGAAGCCATATAGACAACATAAGTGCTGGCTTCCAGTCGCAGAGAGTAATAAATTCTTGCAGGGCTGAGGAACAATTGGGAGGCGTGATGCTAAGGATAAGTACGTGATGAACAAGGGACTGAAGGAAGAATTGCAGCCTGCTGCAGCTGCCAGGCCTCCCAGGCAATGCATGACTAAGGCTGGGCGCTGGGGTCAGGAGGAACGCAGGCAGAGCTGACTGCCAAACCGTGGGCATTCAGTACTGCAACAGAGCCTGCCCTGCCTGAAAGAGGGCAGAGATAACCCCTGCTCTGTGATCTCCCCCCCAGAGGTGAACCAGGACGGGCAGCCGCTGATGGAAGGCAAGCTGAAGGAGAAGCAGGTCCGCTGGAAGTTCATCAAGAGGTGGAAAACTCGCTACTTCACCCTCGCTGGCAACCAGCTGCTCTTTCGGAAAGGAAAATCCGTGAGTACGGAGCACATCAGCTCACCTCCTGTGTTTATCTCCTCTGCATCACCACTCCCAGGGGTTCCACCACATGGCTTCTGCCATGGACCTCACGCTCCACCCAGCCACCTCCAGCTGAGCCTTTGCTCCCAGCACCTTCTGGGAAAACCAGTTCTATCCCAGCTGACACCAGGGTGCTCCAGCACCGTGAGTGCATCCATCACCAATGGAATGGTGATGTAAATCTGGCTGTCCATCCTGCCTAGCAATTATTACACTGCATAAACACCTTTTCAATAAACTCTGCTTAGATAAATATATTTTCCCCCTTGCAGAGTGTTCCCATAACCGGCGTTGTTTGTGCAGGAAGTACAGGTTTGTTTAAGGCAAGGTGATGCCAAAGTGCTCCTCTCCCAAAGGAACCAAGTGTTGTCTTTCACTTCTGCCCTCATCTAAACTCAGGGCAACTCTGCTGAAATTTCTGTGAAATCATCTGGAAGTGACACCAGTGTGACTCAGAGACGAGTTCATTGCTGGTCATGGATGAGCAGGTAATTAAATCCAGTCCTCATTAGTACTTACTTGCCCGTTAGTAGAAACTAACTATCCTCAGCTGTTCACAATGAGGATTATCAAACATGGCGCAGAACAGACCTTTTATTTTTGTTGCAACAGCACTCTCTTTGGTAATCCAAAAATAGCAGCATCCTCCAGCTGCAGCCAAGCCTTAATATTTCTGGTAAATAATCTTTTTCATTGCAGAAACCCAGCAAAGCTCTTTAAGCCTCTGAAATGGCTTCCTGAGCCCCTTCCTCCTAGGACTGCAGCAGGGAGGGCACTGGCCCTTGCAAACAGAACAGCCTTTTCTTTACTTTCTGGTGACTTCTTCTGATGAATTGAGATTCTGAAGACATTTCAATCCACACCGTGCCTCAGCCTCAGCTCAGGACTGGCTGAGGTTCACTTTCTGCAGTGCCAGAGTCGTTGTCATTTCTTTATCGTGGTGATTGGCTGAAGGAAATGCATTTAACGGAATGGATTTAATTAGCTGTGCAAACAAGGCAGGCAAAAGTCACACTGAACACCTGATTCCCCTGGGAAGCTATTGGCGTGGAGCAGTCGCCCCTGGCACTGCGCTCTCAGCGCTCTCCTGGTTATCGTGAGGAGATTGGCAGACAGCAGTTTGCTAAATGGCAGAACTCATATAGGTTAACTTCCCTTTCGTAGCTGTCAGGTTCCAAGCTTCTTTGTTTCCTCTGAAGCTGCACACAAGTATCTGGCTCCTCGAGGAGCAGGATGGCGTCCAGCCCCCAGGGACTGCGGTGGTTGTGCCTGGGCAATCAGTCCTCCAACTGCTGCCTTATATCCTGTTACCACTACATTTTTTGCTTAAATTAGAGAGTTGAAATGTTAACCATTGCCTGGGCTGCAGCCCGGGAGCCCCCCATGCCCTGCAGCCTGCGTTGCATGCAGGCCTGGGGTTGACTGCTGCACACACCAGCAGAGGGGCTCGCCAGGCTGTGCGTTGTGCTCTGACTTGCTCCATGTCTGCATCTGGTGGGAAGGAGCAGTTTGCTCTCAGTGCCACAAAGTCTGTCCAGCATTGGACTGGGAGCAGACAGCTGGATGCTGTGCTGGGGCGGTGAGCAGCAGGAGGGAGGTGCCACCAGCAGCAGGATGGCTGCAGGACCCGCTGATAGCGCTGCAGCAATGATGGCTGGTAAATAGCTCTGCATTTAGAAAGGAGAGAGGTTCTGCCCCATCTGGTGCTCATCACGGGGCTGAGTGGGACAGCTCTGCTCCAACTGCGCAGCAGATCTGGCACTGCTGCACGGGGTTGGGCACACGTGGGTGCTGGCACTGTCACACTGCTTGCCTTGAAGCCCAAAGCAGCACAGAGGAGGCACAGCAGGGCAGCCAGCTGGCTGTGATTGCCTCTTCCCCACCGCAAACCTTCCCTCTGTGGAAGTACCCATGCGGATGCTCTTTGCTCTGAGTAAGCAATGGGATTGCCAGTGGGTGAAGGGGGGCAGGAGAAAACCAAAACAGAAGAGGTTCAAAATGAGCCACATCCCACAGTCCTGGAAAATTGTGGTAAACAGCATTCACAGAAATGTGCCTTGGGAACAATCAGCTTTCTTGAGCAGCTTTTAGCAGAGTGTACACGGCATCCCATGGAGGGAGCATAGTGGTTTTGCTCAATATGTGTTGGCAGGTCTGGCTCACGGGGTGCAAAGTTTTCCCCCTGATCCTGTTGTTGTTTTGCATTTGCTGCTATAAAATTCTCAGTGTTTAAACGTGGGTCTGATTTCAGTGCAGAGCTGCTTACTGCTGTCATAGAATCATAGAATGGCCTGGGTTGAAAAGAACCACAATGATCATCTAGTTTCAACCCCCCTGCTATGTGCAGGGTCTCCAACCAGCAGACCAGGCTGCCCAGAGTCACATCCAGCCTGGCCTTGAATGCCTGCAGGGATGGGGCATCCACAGCCTCCTTGGGCAATCATAGAGTCTGAACTGGTGTTGTGTCCATGTTTGTGTCCATGCACGGGGAACCCGTGTGGTTGGAGCAGAAAGCTTTTGGAAAACCTGCCTTACTCCTCTTGCTAAAAAGTCTAAGAATCTCAACAGGAGAAACGTACACAGTGCTGGGGGATTGGGGCTCACATGTCTCATCTGGATACTGCAGCTCGTGTCTGTTTGGTGGGCTCACAGATCTCCCACAGGAAACTTCTGTGACTCTTTGCAGCCATTTCTGCTGCTCCCTGCATCCCATCCCCACTCTTACAGCGATGCTGAGGTTTTACAGATGTGCTGCTGTCTGTTTTCAAACCACAGCACGACTGAGCCGTGCCATGCTCTTCATTCCCCATTGAAAACTACCGTGGCTTCCCTCGCATTCCAGGGCCAGGCACGAAATTTCTCTTCTGTTTTCCAAGCAGCCAGGCTGCTCCTCTTTTGGTGGAAGCCCCAGTGTGTGAACTTGGTTCTGTTTGTCTTCCCCACCCTGTGTTTCAGAAAGACGACCCCGACGACTGCCCCATTGAGCTCAGCAAGGTGCAGAGCGTCAAAGTGGTGGCCAAGAAGCGCCGGGACCGCAGCCTGCCCCGGGCCTTCGAGATCTTCACCGACAGCAAGAGCTACGTCTTCAAGGCCAAGGATGAGAAGAGCACAGAGGAATGGCTGCAGTGCATCAACGTCGCTGTTGCGCAGGCCAAGGAGAGGGAGAGCAGAGAGGCCACCACGTACCTGTAGGGCTGCAGTGCTGAGCACCTCACTGCTCTGCACCCTCTGTGGGCTGCCCAGGGTGGTGGGCAGCTGCTGGGCCATGGGAGGCTGTGAGGCAGCTGTAACGCTGCCAGGGGACCCAGTGCTGCCATCTGTGTGCAGGTAGAGACGTCGCTGCCATGTCCACGTGCAAAGTGCAGCTTCTCCTTCAGCCTGATTGCCTCAAAGCTGGGAGATGTGGCTGGAAAGCAGCCCAGGTCCAATCCTACAGCTCAAACATCCATGGCCTTGGCACTGCTGGGAGCACCCCACGTCCCAGGGCTTCCTGCACTCCTCCATCTGCAAAACGATCGTCCTGCTCCTTATTTAACCTCAACGCCCCTCACCTTTTTCCTGTCCCTGCAAATAAAAATCACAGTTGTTTCTCCCTTCAGGTCAGAGATGGGGCGACTTTAAAGATTTAACAGTGCAGAAAAATACATTTCAATATTGAAGTGTTTTTGTTTCTTGCCTCCTTCTCCTCTTTGCCCCCATCTGTAACCAAACATCATTTTAAAACACCATTTTCCTTTTTTTTATTAATTACTTGCCTTCACCGTTAGCTTTCAAAATGGCTCCAAAAATGGACCCTTTCTAGATCGGGGCTGTTGGGGGTTTTTTGTTTATTTTTGGGTTTGTTACTCTCAAACGATTCCAAAGTGGAGGAAATGGCGCAGGAAAAAAATTGGAAGCAAAGGTGGAAAGGTGGGGAAAAGCGAGTGGGAAATCTGCTGATGAAAAAATTAACCTGCAGGCCAAGATGGGGTGGATATAAAATTTAATATTTCCCAGTTAGACTAAAACCTCGAAAACAGTATCTTAGGAATATGCTATTTCAGCACTTACAACTTCTATGGCACCTCATGCCTCAAAATCACGAAGTCGGATCCGAGCCTGAGGGACACAGTGGGGATTTCCACGGCCTGACTTTTGGTGCTCTTTGGAGGGAAGGGAGCTCTCAGCCATTGGACTGCAAATACTGGGACCAGCAAACCCTTCCTTTACCCACATAGGATGCACTATTGAGTTGAATGGGAATGAAGTTAATTCATGGGTGTACGTTTGTGGTCATAATGTCCCGAGTTATACTGGCACAGCTGCTCGGGGACCAGTGGGGTCACCATGCATGGAGGTGTTCAGAGCCATGGGGATGTGGCACTGAGGGGTGTGGCTATGGGTATGGTGGTGTGGGTTGGGGTTGGGTTGGGGATCTCAGATGTCTTTTCCAACCCACTTTAACGATTCATTGATCAGAACCTGTTTCACTGCCAGCAGATTTCCATGTCCAAGTGCAGAACCCAGGCACAGGCCAGCTGTGACTGCGTCACATAGAAGAATGACAGTCACCTGTTGGGCTGTGGCTGTCACTGGCCAGGCCATGGCTCATCACCGGCACCACTGCCACCAACCCACACCCTGCCCTGCGACCCATTGGAGCGATGCGACCCGTTAGGGTCATTAGCGCCCGGCTTTGTGCCAAGAAATAATTACACAGAATAAGAGGCTTCGCCACACTTCTCCTGTCTTAAATTAAAACTTGGAATAAAATAAAAGAGAAATTCGGCTGGCAGCTTATCCTAGTCAACCTCCTAAAAGGAGAAACACAGAAATCATCAATCCAGCTATGATGAGAGCGGGGAGATTTAAAAATAAATACGAAAAAAAAGAAATGCAAATTGCACTGTGGCAAATGTTCTTCTTGAGCAAATGTATAAATAGCTCTTCCTGTTTCCTTTTTTAAAGCCATGTGCATTGGAGTTTTCTAAATGTGAGTAGTGCTGTGCTCTGAGCGGGGAGCTTGGGGCACTCCTCACTTCCTGGCTGTGCAATGTCCCCAGAAGGAGCCATCCTGGGATGGGGACAGGGTTGGGGATAGGAAGACAGAAATGGGGACAGAGACAGGGATGGGGATGGGGAATGGGTCAGGAATGGGAACAGGGATGGGGATATGGAGAGAAACGGGGACAGGGATAGGGAAGGGATGGGGAATGGGTCAGGGATGGGGAGAGGAATGGGGATGGGGACAAAGACAAGCTCCTGGTGCCTGTGGCCACATTCTCATCAGCTGCAGGGGAGCCCATCATGTTCCATTTGTACCTTGCGTGGTGCCACCAACACAGGGGAACAAAGCAGCTCCACAGGGCAGGAGCTGCATTATTTCACTGCATGAATACAGAGGATATTCAACTCCACGTGTCTTCCTGTTGTTCCTAAGCAAGTAGTGCTTCACTACAAACATATTTGCTCTCTGTTCTCTCAAAAATCCTGCTGTTCCTTCTGATGCATGGTTTGCAAACTGCTGTTCCTGGTTCCCCGACACCTGTGCTGCACAGATCGTAGAATCATAGAATCATAGAATCATAGAATCATAGAATCATAGAATGGCCTGGGCTGAAAAGGACCACAGTGATCATCTGATTCCAACCTCCTGCTATGTGCAGGGTCGCCAACCAGCAGACCAGGCTGCCCAGAGCCACATCCAGCCTGGCCTTGAATGCCTGCAGGGATGGGGCATCCACAGCCTCCTTGGGCAACCTGTTCCAGTGCGTCACCATCCTCTGGGTGAAAAACTTCCTCCTAAGATCCAACCTAAACCTCCCCTGCCTCAGCTTAAAACCATGATGGGGACAGATAAGCTGGGCTCAGCTCCTGTGGTTGGTGGAGCAGCAGCGCTCTGCCACCACATCCCTAAAAGACCCCATTCCCCCCCAAGGCTGTACTCAAAGGCAGAAATCATAGCTGTGGACGCCGGGCTGTGTCCCCAGGCTCCAAGCAGTGCCCTGTGCTCCAATGGCCCCACGCACGGCGTTTCCCAGAAACGTGAGCTGCCTGCCCAGGCCTTGTTTACAGAGCTGAGCGCAGACCTGGGAGCATTTCCAGGGAAAGTTTACCCCATGATTCGCCCCTGCCTCCTCGAACAAGAAGTTCTCCAGCATGTTTGAAAGGAACAGAATAAAATAGGGGGTGAGTGTGTAGGTATGGCACACAGCGCTGCGGGTAGAAGTGGAACAAGCTGGGCCTTTCACTCACCCTCAGATCTTCCAGCTTTTCTGACCCGCCTGCCTGCTGCTGCCAGCTCAGCCAACCCATCCCAGTGCTGACAGCCAGTGCTTCGAGGATAAAGTCTGGGGACCTCAGAGGTCTTTTCCAGCCGTAATGGTTCTGTGATTCTCAGTGCCCTCTCCACCTTCTGTGGATACAAAGCACTCTAAAGGTAATCCTGGCATGCGATGAAGCGTGGCTTTCAGCCCATCTGAGATCATGGTGTTTCGGGACAGAAGTGCCGTTCCATTAAGCGATAGCTGTTGTTTCAGGGCCAGCTCTGCCTGTTGCTCTCTGCTCTCCAACTTTGCCCTCCACTTCTTCTGCCTCTTCCCCAGCAAGGGAATCACATGCAGGCACACGTCCTGTGTGTTCTGTGGGCAAAGCATGAGGAAATTGGAATGGGGGGTGAGGGGCATCACAATTCAAACAATGCCTTTTGTTACCAGCAGCGAGCATATCCAGCTCCCTTCCAAGAGAGTGAAAAGCAAAACACCCATCTGGGAGCCCTCCAGGGTTCAGCCCGGAGCTCACAGCAACGTCCCCACAGACAGCTCAGTAACAGGAGCACCATAACATCTCCAGGTCATGAGCAAAACAACCCGTTTGCTGGTTCCTGGCAGTCGCGTGTGGAAAAACTGTGAGTGTCTGTAAGAGGGCTCTTTGTTTTGTGCTTCTCTGTGACAGGATAACTTTGCATAAGCAGGTAACACTTGTCAGTGGGTACACATGTGCATCTGATGGGGTGATTTTGTCCAAGAGCACTCAGCAGTAGGAGGCCATGTGTCACAAGGCGCCGCGCGGATCCGTAACCAAAGACCTGACGTTGGTTGTGGCTTGGAGCTCCAGCCCAAGTGAAAACACTCGTGATGAGTGCTGTTGTTTTCCCTTTGAAGAGCGTGAGTGTGATGATCCTTTGCTTCGGTGCAGGTGGTGTTTAGGCATAAGCAGAAGATGTTTTTCCAGCTGTCCATGGCTGTGCCTGAGCTCTGACTCTGCCCCAGCCATCCTCCGAGTCCTGGGCTGGAGCACTCGGGTTGGGGTCAGGGTTAGGGATAGGATGTAGGTTGCTGAACATGGGCAGAGCTCAGAAGACCTGCTTTGGGAAGACAGGATGTTATTTGAGAAGCTAAGCTGTGTGAGTGCAGTGTTCTCCAGCAGCCCTCCAGCAATCAGTATGGTTGCTCTTTGGACGGGACTGGAACCACAGGGACTGGGGCCATGTGGGACATGGGACACCACCCACAGTTAGGCACCCAGCCATCCTCCCACCAGGATTGCTCTCAAGCAGCACAGCTGAGTGCTGTGCCTTCAGCAGAGCTCGCTGTGCACCACGCAGGAGCACTGCTGGGTTAATGCTGAGGTTGGGGCTGTGTGAGCCCCGGGATGCTCCATGGTGCAACGACACAACACTGGGGAGCACCTTTCTGCCCTCTGCATGGGAGCTCCAGGAGGGTCCTCGGGACCGTGGCTTCACCTCATTGCATCAGCCAAAGCCACCTGGGTGACCAAGCACAGGTGTGTGGGAGAAACGGCTGAGGGATCTCTGCAGAGCAGCTGCAGCCACCTCATAACCTTCGTGGATAATCGACTTGAATTTGCTCACTTTGCCTCACAGGCCATTGGCCACTTCTGCTTCCCAACAGAGCAACCGAAGTTTACAGGCAGGAAAAAAGAGATAGTGAACTTTGGCCAGGGAGGACCATTTGTCCTGTGTAAAGTTACTCCAGCCGGAATTCATCAGTGGCTTGGTAAACACCTTGCAGCCCTCCGGAGAGCTTTTTTTTTCCTTGGCCAAACAAAAAGCAGTGAACTGAATGGAAGCTGAGCACTCAGAACTATTTCTGCAAATGGTTTCAGCTGTGTTGAGTGAATCACATCTGGTTGTATCCCGGCCCATTTAATCACTAAGGAGAGCACAAGTGAAAAGCAGCCGCCTTCTTCAGCAAGCTGAGCTCAGTTCGGGCTCCCCTTCTGCTCCCTATTAGCTCCCCACGCTTTCAGTCACCTCCAACACAGGCAATGCAATGGAACAGGAATGATGATGGGGAACACGATGGTTTTATCCGCAGCCTGCTTTATGATGAAAGGAGAAATAAAAGCCATGTGTCAGATATCAGTGTTGGTACTGAGCTCTAAAGCTCATGAGGCTGTTGGGAGGGGCTGTGATGGGGAGGGTGCTGTGTTTAACAGCAGGATGTTGCCCAACCCTTTTACCTGGAAGTTGTAGCTAAGCATTGCAATGCAACAAGCTCACAGAATGAGAGACTCCCAGAATGGATTGGGTTGGAAGTGACCTTTAGGTTCACCAAGAGCCTCTCAGGACATTCTTTCATCCACTCTTCTGACTCCTTCAGACAGAATGTGCAGCACAGAGCCCCATGCCACCTGCTGGAATACCCATACGGAGCACAAGCCTGATAAAAAGGAACAAAGTAAGTATTTTCTCTCATCCTGAAGGATCCTGAGTTTAGGGCCTCCTAAACTTTCACAGCTCCCTCCCTTTACATCTACAGCTCTAATATCTATACAACACGACCTGTATTCGTCACTCTTTCTACTCCACTCTTCTTTTCATTTATTCTTTGTAAAGTTTAGCCCTTGCCTTCCCACCTAGGAGATTGCACTGTGATTAATGGAGGCAGCAGAGAGGCGAGCACCTGGACGCTGGGACTGATGTGCAGGCAGAGGTCACCGATTTGTTTTGGGAACGCCGGGCTGGCGACAGCAGAGCTGCTGGTGGAGACAGCCATCTGCATGCCATTCACTCGGTGGGGAGGCTCTCTGGGACAGGTGTGAATAGTCAGAAGGCATCAGCAGCAGGCAGGGTGGCTGCAAGGGCACTGGCAGTGAGCAATGAATGGTGTCATGCAGTTCCAGCAGCCCTGTGTGCAGCACTAGGGTGCTGGAGCGCCCAGGGAGCAGAGTCTGGGTGGCCTGCAGGTAGCAGTGCTCCCCAGGGGTTGCTACTTGGCCCAGCCTTGTCCAATATCTTCATCAGTGACCTGGATGAAGGGATAGAGTTCACCCTCAGCTAGTTTGCTGGTGATATGAAGCTGGCAGGGGTGGCTGATGCACCAGAAGGCTGTGTGGCCATTCAGCAAGACATGGACAGGTGGGAGAGTTTGGTGGAGAGGAATCTGATGAGTTTCAGCAAGGGCAAGGGTAGAGTCCTACACCTGGGGAGGAATAACAACACATCAGTACAGGTTGGGGGCTAACTGTTGGAAAGGAGCTCTGTGGAGAAGGACTTGGGGGTCCTGCTTGACCAGTGGTTGACCAATGGTTGACCATGAGCCAGCTACGTGCCCTTGTGGCCAAGAAGGCCAATGGTATCCTGGGTGCATTACAAAGAGCGTGGCCAGCAGGTGAGGGAGGTTCTTCTCCCCTTTGCTCTGCTCTGGTGCGGCCACATCTGGGGCACTGGGCCCAGTTCTGAGCTCTCCAGTTCAAGACAGGCAGGGAACTGCTGGAGAGAGTCCATTGGAGGCCTGCAGAGATGCCTGGGGGCCTGGAGCACTTCCTGATGGGGAAAGGCTGAGAGCACTGGTGCTGTTCAGCCTGGGGAAGAGAAGACTGAGAAATGGATCATATCAATACCTATGAGTACACAAAGAACAGGAGCCAAGTGGATGGGGCCAGGCTCTTCTCAGCGCTGCCCAGCAATAGGACAAGGGACAGCGGGCACAAACTGGAACTTCTGATCTGTGATTCTGTGAAATGCAGTATGGAGAGGTGAGGGAAGGGAGAGCTGCCATGGACCTTCATGTCATTCCCGCGCAGCCACGCAGACGGTGCATGAAGGGCCTGCTGCACAGAACGCCAGCACTGCGGGTGCATGCATTTCCCACAGGAGCCACTCATTTTAGGATAGATCCAGCTGTGTGCCTGTTGTTTTGGCTCTGCCAATTTGGATTAACAAACACATCTTGATGGGAAGTCCCGAAGTGCCAGGAACGCCCCTTGTTCACCAGTGGGTTTCAGCAGCCTGCTGAATGTTAACGGGCTGCTCAGACAGGCTGAGATGTGACAGGCCAGGGATGGCCCACAGGGGACACCATTTATTTGGCCTGACACATGAGCTAATGCAATGCACTCCCCATTAATCATAGCTACATCCCAAAAAAGCATTGCAGAGAGGTCAGATGGACTTTGCCAAAACTTTCCTGAAATTTTCAGTTAACGACAGAGCAAAATTGCCTTTCCCAGCTCTCCAGGAGCAGCCTGACTCAGGGTAGGTACAAGGAGTGAGTGCCTGAGCCAATGGAGGGATCTGGCTAATGAGCTGCAGCTGGCTGAGCTATCAAACCTGAAGCTGGAGCACAGGTAGTGGGTTGGAGGGTTTCTGGCTTTTCTTCTTATGTGGTATTCTGGAAGGTGAAGCGGCATGTGGGCTCAAAAGCTGGAAATGTCCAACAGGTAATGCTCTCCTCGACATAAGGCTGTCAAATCCAGGCTGGGAAGGGTATGTTGGCTGAAAGCAGTCACCTGGAGAGAGCCTCTGCATGGCCTGCCTGGCTCCTGGGCTCTTTGAAAGCCCACCACGGGTGTAGGTGGGCTGCTGGGGGCACTGAGGCTGTACTGAGGTGGGGGCTGTGCTTGGGGCACCCTGACCAGCAGCTATATGAAGGAAGTATACATTTTTAAATATATATATATATAATAGTGTACACAAGGAGGCTTAAAAGAAGTTAATTGAACATGCTGATCGCTTCTATTGATTACACTGTAACACTAAAGCAAAACTCTGGTGCTTTTTGAGGCAGCATAGAGCTGGCAGGAGTTCTGCTCTGTTTCAGAATGAAATCAAGAAGCCTTTTTTCCAGCCCTAATGATAATGCTTCTATATTTGAAGCTAAAAGCAGACAGGCTTTGCACAGCTGCTGAGACAGGCTGTGTAATCAGCAAAACGTTCCCAATTCTGGTTGTGGGGTTTGGGTTATTTTTTTGTAACAGAGTGCTGCCTCCTGCTGGGTAAAAGGGTCTGGGATAAGGCTTGTCTGCAGTGTTATTGTTAAGCGGGTTTTACTTGAAGTTTGGGAAGGAGCATGGCAGAGGTGCTCCCGCCTGCCTGGAGCCCTCCTGGCCTGGGGTCCTGCACTGCTGTGTCTGTACTAGCAAGCATTGTGGGCTGATGGATAAGAGCTCTGGAGGGGGGTTCCTTGCTTGAGTTTCATACCCCAGTAGTATGAAATGAATGGCAAGTGAATAGTTGCCAAAATCTGTATTGTTGGTTGGTTGGTTGTCTTTATTTTTTTTAATCTATTTAGGAAAATATTAGCCAATGGTACTGTGGGTCTTTCCAGAACCTAAATGAGGTTTTGAGCATCTTTAAGAATCTTGTAGTTCAGTCCGTGGTCTGTTCCAGAAATAACAGAGTTACTCCTCTGTGCTGGTAAAATGAATTACATGAAGCATAACCCTGACTCTGACTTACTGTGCTGTACGCTATGAGGGAACTATAAAAGCAGAAATCCCTATTCATGTCCGTTATGGAAAAAGGAGTGTAACTCACAAACGACCTGCTAATGTGACTTTCAGATCTTCCCTTGTCTCTGGCTAACTGATACTGGAAATAGTCATGGTTATTGGTATGCTATATCCCTTACTCCCATTGCGCACCCTGCTTGCATTTGTACCTGTTTTCTCAGCGCTGCAGGGACAGACAGCTTGTTGCTGGCAGCTCCTTTTATTTGTAAGCACCTCGTGATCAATCAGAGGTGATGTCTGTTGGTTAGCTCAGTGAAACAAAACATGCTGCCCATATGTTAGCGCTTCAATTCCCCGTCCCTCGGCTGGCCGTGCTCCGTAGCACCGCACCCCCCTGCAGTGCGGCGCCAGCCCGCTAGGTGGCGCACCGCCCCTTCGGAAAGGGGAGCTCCCACTGCAAGCAAGCTGCTGCAGGCCAGGAGCGCACAGCAGCCCCCGCTGACACGGGCGCAGCACTCAGAGGTGCCCTGGTGGCACGCAGCCCCATCAGTTCCGACACGCAAATGGACAAAGCGGTGACAGATCTGCTTGATTTACGTGAGATGAAGCATCTCAGCGCTGACTGTATCTGCCTGTAGGGGAAACACCTGGCAAAGCTGCTCACTGATTGCACTGAGATGTTTTCAAGCTGGTGATGCGAGTCTATCAGATGCTGCTCAGCCCCCGTGCAGGATGTGGTTCTGCGGCTCCCAGCACGGCACGGAGCCTCCCTGGGCTCATTGCACCCAGCAGCACGGCCTCGCCCTGCCTGGTGCGTGGCTGCAGCACACAGTGCTGGCAGCAGTAGGAGGGAATCACCTCTCCTGCTGTGCAGCAAGGTGACGGCAGGGCTGGGTGTCGTGTCACAGCTGGGGCCACGTGGACTGAGAGAAAACAAGACAATCTTTTTTGAACTCCAGTGTGTTTTATTGGGAAATGCTCTGTTGGGTTCAGCCCTCAGGCGTGCTGCCGTGTGCTTGGCCCGGGGTAAGGACAGCACGTGTGATGTCAGGGTTTGCTGACTGCTAGTGTCACAGCCAGCAGCAATAAAAGCAGGCATTGTACTTGAAGCAGCACACGGCGTCTTGTATGTACTGACACATTCCTCAGCTTCCCAGGGCTGCATGTGCTCTGAGAGAACAGGATAAGCCCTCACCAGCCAAGTTGATCTTTCTTTACTGTCCTTTAAAGCTGCAGACTCATGATGCATCCACTAAAAATAATTCGGGCCCGTCCTCGCGGTGACAAACATCCTCCTGGCTGAACGAGAGCTAAATCTGTCTTGCTGAGGTCTGCCTGTCAGGACACAGCCTGTTCTTTTCCATCTCCCCTGTTGCTCGTTTCTGTTCACACTCCGTGCTAGTGGCTCACTGTGATTTATCCCAGGCTGGCTTTGACCCTTTGCCTTTTTGCTCGCATGCCTGCAGATCCAAATTGCTCAGTGGTGACAATCTGTGAGAAGCACATCTGCACACGGAGCATCGGCTTTGGAGAGGTGCGTGCTGTAAAGAACAAACTGCTCGGGTCTTCTGCTGATGGCACTGGGTGCAAGAGCCTCTGGCCAAAGCACAGGGCCGTGCTGTGAGCCCAGGGCACCTCTCCCAAGCTCTTTGTCACTTTCTTCCATGTGACATTATCCCAGTTTTCTTACTTCTAGATGGAAATGCTATCAGTGATGGGAATGCTGAGGCAGATGTGTGTGCCAGCATGCGTGCAGAGCGTGTTGCTTTTTAAAAGCACGCTGTGATCACTCCGTGTGGATAACACCGAGCCCTGTTGCTCATTTCCCCGCTCCAAATGCTGGTAGGTGGCACTGCTGGCCCATGGAGGGGGCTGAGTCAGAGCCGGGGTGTAGCAGAAACTGCTTCTCAGAGCCAACTTGGCAGCAGAGGCATTGTGCCGCAGTCACGCGTTTTGAGTAACTATCTACAGTGGTTTAAGGTGCCCCTGCCCAGCTAGCTGCCTTCCCCCCAAACCAGACCCAACTTAACGCTCCCGTGTCTTTACTCAGAGGGCGGTGAGGACAGAGAGCAGTCAGAGCTGCATGAGCAAACAGCAGTGATGGTGCTGCCACCAGCCCTGCCCTTCCTCTGAAGCTGCCTGCTGTAGTCCAAAGGCTGGTGCATTAACTGCCAGGGTTGGTATCAGCTGGACACATTTAATGCCAGTTCAGTCACATGACGTGCATGCAGATGAAACGTGCTCTCTGATCTGCATCTGAATGTCTGCTGCCTCCTTGGCGTTGTCTGGTGATGGTAAGATCTGATAAATTCCACTTGCTTTGTTTTGATGCGACTCAATGGGAGAAACAAGTGTAAGTTTTGAATGTGCTGGAACACAGGCTGCAACCAAAAGGATGCTAAGCATGAAGTCCAGTTTGAAAACATCAAACTAATGTTCACTAATACATGATTAGAGAGTAGGAAAGGCTCACTGATCAATCTTTTCTTGATAAAGACTTTGATGACGTTAAGCTCAACACCAGCAATGGCCTCACCAGCAAGAGATGAGGAATGCACTGAAACCGACAAAATGAGAATGGAAGGTAAAGAATCCGTTACCATGAAACAGAGAAACACTGGTATAAAGGGCTGTGCTCATAACCACGCATTTGGTTTTGTACCAAGTTATTCATGGTAAAAGTTGCAGGATGTAACCACTGACTTCCTCTTTTCTCCTTCAAAAAGAGTTGAATGTACCCTCCCTCTGGGAGCCATTTCAAATACTCCTTGTTTCTCTGAGCCTTTAATTTAGAGTCCAAACTTGCAGACTCTGTAAATCTTTTATAGAAGTACCCACCTTATTCTTCTTTAAGTCTTACTTTGACAGAGTAAAGCTTTATTTCTCCAGCCTGAGTAAACTGCGTTGCCACAGCTTTTGGTGCCAAGCTGTTCCGTACCATTGCCAACCGGTATGTGACCCACTCTGCAAGGGCTCCTGCAGTCAGGTTCTGTAACATAGGTTCTGTCTACAACTCTTATAGATTCTTCGTTAGTTTATCAGACCCAATTTGAAGAATAGAAACCAATCTCCTAAAAGATTTGATTTAAAATCCAAAATCTCTGAAATAAAAAATTATTGGAATGCAATGGGTAAACTTATTTAGTAACCTTCCCCATTCTCTTAAACTGATCTATTCGATACGACAGCAGAAACTTTCAAGCATCACCCAATGTCAATACGTTTTACTGCCTAATAGCCTGTCACATTGTCCTCCTATATACTGACCTCATTCTCAAAGGAAATCAGATGTTTCTGCCATCACAGATTCTCATTTTTCCAAACAAATCCCTTCTGTGAAGGTATCTGCATGTTGCAGTGTGCAGTTATTTGCCAGAAACCTGCTCTTGCATTTCCTTCAGTGAAACATTTGCTGACAAACCCTTAAAACCCTCAGGGCATGTTCAGGATGGAGGTGGTTCACTTACCCACTAGGATGGAGGTTTCTGGATACCCTACAGCTCCTTTTCCATAAGGTTTACTTGAAAACTGGTGTTACCTTCATTTCAGCTTTGCCCATCCTCTGCCAATGTAGTTCGCTGCTCAGCTTTGGAGTCTGTACCTGCAATCAGAAGCAGGGAAAAATGCAACAGCATTGCAAGGTGCTGCAGTGGTGTGGATACCAAAGGGGTGCAGGACAGACACCACAGATCTGGGAGATGCCATACACTGCTGCACCATCCCAGGACTATTTGCTTTGCTCAGGTGAGTTGGAGACTTGTTCTGCCCCAAAGCCACAGCCAGCAATGGGGTGGTGGGGGCCCTGACAGTGCCTCCTGGCAGCCCTGTGCTCAGCACTGGTGTTGCAAACACTCTATGTGATTTCAGCTTTTTGCATGAACTCTTGAAACCAAAGAGGGGTATTTCAGTGTTCACTTTGATGCCAGTAGTTATGTGCATATAGTCAACTTAAAGAGCTCCCAAATATGACTTCAGGCCAAAGGGCACATTAGACTCATTAACGTACTCACATCCACGATTCAGCCAGCAGTTACTGACTGCCAGCATTTTCCAGCAGCACGCTGGTTCCTGGCAAAAAGCATGAACTTATTAACTGCTGTGCTGATGGCTTTCAGTTGTCTACAGTGCGCATCTGGGTATGGTTCTGGGTAGGTGACAACACGGGCTCTACCTCCTGTGGATGGTATTACAAAATAAAGTTAGATTAAAGATTTAATTGGAAGTTAGGAAGAAATTCTTTACTCAGAGGGTGGTGAGGCCAGAGAGCAGTGGGTGCTCCATCCCTGGGGGTGCTCAGAGCCAGGCTGGATGGGGCCCTGGGCTGCCAGCCCACAGCAGGGGGGTTGGAACTAGATTATCTGTAAGGTATCTTCCAACCTAAGATATTCTATGACTTATTAATGTAGCTGCACTGTACCATCCTGGAGACATCAGGTACCAGCTCATCAGGTGATGCAGACTGTTTGCTTTTTTCCTTTTCATACTATGCTACCACTAAGCTTTGTGGCTCTGCTAAGACATACAATTGTATAACAGCTATTGGGGACAACACATCAACTTTACTGAACTGAAAAATATATGCCCCAATGAGAAGTGATACAAACATGGGATTTCTTTACCCAGCTCCCCTTTATTATTTCTTTAATCTGCAGTACTTTTAGTGACCTGTAAATTGCTTTTGCCATTGCAGAGATGCTTAGCACGAGCATTGTGTGTTCACTGGCTGTGCACTGCACGGAAGAGGGCTGTTGGAGGTTTCTAAAAGACCCCCAGCCCTCCAGGTTGGTGGTGGGCTTCTTAAATCTATGTAAAATTGTTTTTAAAATCTCAGTGACTGCACACTATGCGGCTCAAGGGAAGGAAGTTGTGAAAGGGTCAGGAAATAGGGTGGGTACAGAACCCTTCCAGCTAACCAAACCCCTGCTGAGCCACAAACTGCAGCACCACCCAGCACTGCGGGAAAAGGGAAAAGCAATTAAATCCTTCTGAAAAGGCACTATTCCAGTGACAGTTACAGAATGGCTCTCAAACCCCAAATACAAACGGAAGGAAAGACTGACAAACAAGCACTGTGAACTGTGGACTCTGAAAGCCTTGTTTGTAAAGCCTCGCCCTGACCATGACACAGAGCCCAGTGCCTCACCCTGCTGCTCCACACCTCCTTTGCTTGCCCTTGCTGGTACCCAGGCCTTGTGCACCTCCAGCTCATTGACACAGCCCTCCTGCCATAGCCTGGCAACACCGTCCTGATCAAACTGGTTGATCAGCATCTTGGATTTCTATCTCCCCACAAATGCTCCTTCCCACCTGTCTTAGCACGTGGAGCCCTGGCAGCAAGGACTGCTGCCTCTTTGCTTAGTTAAGGATGATGCTACAGTTCAGCCCTGATCCTCAGAGCCTGGGCACACTGTGAGCCCTCAGGTTTGCTCTTTCTCAGCAACGAATGGAAAGCAACAACTTTCCAGTGCTGGGCACGCCTGGCTGACAGGGCCCACACTCAGCACGACCCGCTGGCACTGCTGTGGGCCTGCCTTGCTTAAGGACTCCCTGCTGGAGCACTCTTTTCCCGCTGCTCACCCCCACGGAGGTTGGGCGAGGTGCGGGGCGGTGGCTCAGGGCTACTGTCATGGGAGAGGGCTCCAGGCCCTGAGGGGACCCGGCCCCACCGCCTCCTCCTGACCGGTCCCCTGCCCACAGGACGAGGAGCCGTCTCTCCACACGAAGCCCCCAGCCCCGCTTTCTGCACCGGAGCGCCCTTCTGCTGCCCTCACAGCCCGGTGAAACCGCGGCTGAGGGGACGCGGCGGCGCCGCTCAGCCCCGGGGCGACCTGTGGGGCCACGCGGGGACACGGCTCCCCCGTACAACATGGCGGACGGCTGACGACACCGGACGATGTCAATCAAGCCGAGGAAGCCAACCAGATTCCGGAGCTGCCCGCCGGGGCGGGGCTTTCCCGCCAGCTGCGGGGAGGTAGTCCCGGCCGCGTGGCGCAGCGATACGGGCGCGGTGCGGCCGTTCCGAGAAGTGATGCAAGCGGGCGGAATTTCCCCAGCGCTGCGATTGCGACAGAGCCGCGCTGTGTCCTTCCCCGGCGGGGCAGAGGGGCGCAGCCGCTGTGCCTGCGGAGCTCTTCCGAGGTGGAGCGGCGGTTGTAAATAACGCCCGGTGCTCCCCGTCCGCCGGCTGTACTGAAGCGCTCCGCTTTACGGGAGAACACCCGAAGGAGAGAACGCACGCGTTGACGTGGGAGCCGCGATTTCACATCTCGGAGTGATTCTTCCAAGTTGTTCAGAATGACTTAAAGAGGACAGACGCTGAGCGCAAACCACAGCGTCGCGGGGATCTGAACGGCTGGATACCTCCCAGCTCCGCAGGTCCGACCCGGCCACCCGCACGGCCTCGCTGTGTGCCGTAGGCTCCGTAACGCCAACAGCAGCAGAGGACGCACGGAGCGCGCAGCCCCCTCCCGCCCGCCGTCCGCTCAGCCGCTCAGGGCGGGGCCGGCGCGGGCGGACTCTTTTTTCCCGCCGCGCCGCGCGGGGCCGCCGAGTGCTGCGTCACAGCGCCGGGCCGCGCCAGTCCGTGCGTGGCTGCGGAGCGGAGCGGCCGCCATCATGGCCTCCGCCGCCGCGCACC